>QPHH01000007.1:1109542-1261573 GCA_003574815.1 Aspergillus spinulosporus | reverse complement strand
TAGTTCCTCACGTAGCTCATCGCGTAGCTGACGGAGTAATCCTGGTGGGATATTTTCCATTGTGGTTGGTTCGTCCGGTTGGTCTTCGTCCGTCGAATCGTTTGATATCTGGTTGTCAGCAGATAATGGTGTTTCCGGCTCGTATGTACGATGCCTAGTCGTCATTTGGAACGGTACGTCGTTTGATTTGTTGCCTCGTGAGGCTTTTGGCGGCATCCTAGCGATCCCAGCGAAAGGTGCCTTGTGATCCTGATTCGGGGTGTTACCCAAAGCTGTTGCTACCCCCCCTCGTATAGATGCGGGGTGCCAAAAGAAATTGGTGTAGCAAGTTGCTCAGAGCGTCGAGAATTGATTCTGCATATCAATATCTAGCAAGCAAATCTTATTCCTTCAGCATAGAGGGCTCATAACCTGTGGGAAGAGATGGATAGTTTTCTCCATTGGGTGGCCGGAATGGCCTGCCTATCTAAATAACTAGCTTACTAAATAATGACTAATCGAGGTCGAACCCCAGGTGCAGGCGGTACTGGAGGGCAGTATGCCCCGACACTTGCTCTGAATCATGTGATATTATCATGTGACTAAAAACCCTACATGGTGTCTTGTGCATTAGAAGCTAACATCATTATCTGTCACTGGTCCTTTTTGGTCTTTTTCTAGGAGGAAGAAAAAGACAAAGGTAAGCCGTCTAAAGTGTTTTTTGCTTGGACAGTAACTCACCAGCCTGTTCGCAATCCTGAGCGTATGGGAAGCTTACACTCAAGACGTAGCTCGACCCTGGACCTTGCTTTGACTTGCACTCTTGGTCTGGATACCTGGTTGTCATATGGTGTGGTTGCTCTCTCGATGTCAATCTATGGTGGTTTGATTGAACCATGCGATGGGTATTCAATGGCAGTTGAGTAGAGACCAGGCGATGATTAGTACAAAGGCAGCCCTAACAGCCTCCACCCGATATGTAACACTATCAATATCCCATTTCAAGACCCTTGACCATAATAAGACAAAAATCAAAATAACCTTGAAGCAACCTCAGCCAGGGGGTGACCAAAATGCCCCAACACGAGACGACGAAGTCAGACTCGGAACGAATCCAGTCCTCATAGATAAGGGCATCAAAGCATCCCTAAAACGCTTCAGCCCGCTAATTGGCTTGTATGCATACAGGCTAAAAGCGGAGGCGACATTTTTTCTGGGGGATTCGCCTCGCGCGCCCAGTCTGCCGGGGGCCGCTGGGCCAGTTCCAAGTCCTCGACCATTCCTTCCGGCCATCGGGCCTGGGGCCCCGGGTCTGCAGGCGGATTCTATTCGACTGCGTCTAGCGGTGGTGCGCTGCAGGGAAGAAGATAAAGGCACCCAGTTATCTTTCGGCCCTGAGATATAATGGCATCGGGGTGTATGGACTGGACTGTTATTGAAATGGTTGGTTCTGAAGCGGAAGGTGGTAGGTAAGATGAATAAAAGATACTGATCAATGACCGGACTTGTATGTTTGAGGATCTAATAGGAAAAGCCTAATCTGTTCTTGTCTGGAAGAAAGCCTGCCAGCCGTCTCCAAGTACCTATAGTGCCAGGACCAAACCGGGTCTGGGCTCAGTTTCTGTAACTCCATGGTAAAAGCTATGCAGCGTATGTTTCTTTGCCTTATCTTCTTGTATCTAGCAGCAGCCTACCAAGAAGAGAGAGAGAAATATAGGATTATATGGCATTATCATGTTTTTCAGAACTATAGCGGAAAACAAAGCCGAGCAGACAAAAGATCATCCGCGGATGTGGATAACTTGCTTGCTCTAGCATAGTCGGAAATAGCCCTAGCCAGGTCAATAGCAGTAGTCTTCGCTAGACGACGTTACGAGCAGTCTACAATGACTGGCCTGGAGGGATATACGCCTATTCGCCCTAGAACCTCGGAATAGGCGTCCCCTTCCCAAAGACCCCCTTGGGATCCCACTTTTTCTTAAGAAACGACAGCTTGGGCAGATTCTCCTTGCTCCACCACGCCTCCGGCCCCTCATCGCCAAACGCATAGTTGACATAGATATGCGGCTGATCAGCAGGAAACCCGCTCGTGGCATGGAGTTTCTCGCGAAGTGAGACCAGCAGCTCGTTCGTTGGAGCCTCCAGCTCCGGATCCATGAAGATGTTCTCGTGCAGCCAGAACATCTTCGTGTCGCGCCAGGGATACACGGCCGTGTGCGCGGGGGTCTTGAGTGTGTTGTTGTTCGCGTACCGCTGGAACAGGCTCTGCCCGAGATACCCCGGATACTGCTCGTAGAACGCGGTCATGTCGTCGAACACCTCCTGCATGGTGGCTGGGTCGGTCCGGCCCAGCCCTACGGTGCCGCCGGAGACGTAGGCTCCCGTCTGGCAGGGTCCGTCGAGACCGGCGTACAGCTCAACAAGCGTGACGTTCGAGACGTTCCGGCTGATGGGGCCGAGCGCCTCTGCGTGCTCCCAATGGTCGACAAAGGTGGCCCAGGGGGCGAAGTGCTTGATGTCCACGGTCAGGAGGGTCTCATTGATGGTGCGGTCGTACCCGATCGAGAGCTGCACGCCTAGTTCCGGCGGCAGGACGTTATCGAGGACAGAGAGATACTCGAAGACGCCGAGGCTCTTGGACGAGTTATACACAAACGTGCCGATCACGGCATCGCCGTTGTTCGGCTGGTCGAACATCTTGAATGTGGCGGCGGTGATGATGCCAAAGTTTGCGCCGGCGCCACGGATCGCCCAGAGAAGATCGCTATTGCAGGTCTCGTTTGCGGTGATGAGCTCGCCCGTCGCGGTGATGATGCGGACAGAGACGAGTGCGTCCACGCCGAGGCCGAAGAGCCCTGTTTCGTACCCGATTCCCCCGCCGATGGTGGCACCGATGACCCCGACGCAGGGAGAGTTGCCGCGGGCTGTCTCTGTTAGATTACATACTTAAGGAGGAGAGGAGGGGGGAGGGAGGGAGGCATACGGATGGCCTTGCCCGCATTATAGAGCGGCTCAGTGATATCTCCCAGTTTCGCGCCCGCACCAACGGTGACGGTGTTGGACTCGAGGTCGATGTCCACGTTGTTAAAGTTGGCCAGGTTGATATTGAGCCCGTTGACGGTGCCGTAGATCAGACTGGTGCCGTGGCCACCGTTGGTGGCCATGAAGCTGACATTGTTGGCGACGGCGATGCGGACCTGTCCCGTCAGCACACTCTCCCCCTAGGATGCAACGCTACAAAAGGGAAAGGAAAACAAGGGGTGTAAGAGAGAAAAGGGGGTATACAATCTCCTGCAAATCCTCCTCGGTCTGCGGCTTGATCGCACCCGTCCAGGTGGGCGGCCTCCATTCGGACCATCTGGGTGATACGACCTCGTCGAAATCCGCGTCGTCAAGCTCGGCGATCTCAGTACCTGGCGAGAGATACGGGCCAAATAGGGATTCGAGGTCGACGCTGGCCGCTCGCGCAGCAGCGGCTAGTGCTATCGACTGAAGCAGAAACCGCATCCTGGTATGATTGGGCTGATCAGGACAGGCGGGATGCGTGTGCGAGTTAGGAGAGAGAACACAGGTACGGCGAATGAGCTTTAATAGCCCGTCAGAGATTGCGCATGGCTGCGCCCAGCTCCAGCATACTCCAGCATACTCCGGCTGCCTGGAGGCATATGGCGTGGTCACTAGAGCTGGCTATGTTTGACTGGTAGTTGGGGCTTACTGTGCAGCCGTGCTTACGGTGGACTGAGGAGGATTGGAGCTATCGGAGTTGGAACTCCGGGGGTCCAATTAGGGCTTACAGTCTGCTGATCCATGCAAAGTCCGCTGCGCCCCTGACATAGCTAAGGAACAGTGTAGAGTCCGATTGGATGGCGGAGTTGAGGTGACTGGCTGGTTCCTGCGAGGCCCTGCATCGACCTGCAACGTAATGAATCAAATTAGGGCTAGCCTCTAACTCCGCTAAATTATCCGCAACGCCTGTCGCACACGTAGCTAGGCAGGAGCTGATGAGCTATGGAAAGAGTACTATGGAAAGTTGTGGGGTATATGGCATGGCTATGCTGGATTGTCGTGTGAGGACTATGGTTGCCTAACAATTGCTTGCCTTGTCAACAAGATCGAGTCACATACTACCAGCGAGTGCATGCAGGCTGCTGGATATGAGCAAGAACTGAGCTTAGCAGGGTCCATTGAGTCATTTTTATGGACCAGTGTAGGTTACCAACGAGTCATAGACACATTGCAGCTTCTCTTGACTGGTCGTTGAGTTATACTTCTTAGATATACTTGCTCGTTGAACTATTCGATTTATACATTGTTGATGATAGTAAAAACTATAGACATAGTACAAATATTCCTTGAGAAAAAAGTTTCTCGAGGGCATCGATATAGGAATTCAATCCTGCCGCAAGGTGCATGCCCTACCCTACCCAGAAGCAATATTGCAGGAGCCCTGACAAAAGCCCACACGGAGAGCTGGTTTCCTGCCTCTACTCAGATTACAGGGCATGGCGTAGCCTGTATGCAGTTGCTTTATATGCGAGCTAGCTAGAGCCGACGGCAAGTGTGTTTGATGAAACTGATCGAGATAATATTCCATTCTAAGGAGAGAAACAACAGTCTAGACACAATAAATCAGATCCCAACTCCAGAATACGTCAGACCCAAGCCAAAGGTAGCAAAAAACTATTCTGTAAGTGTAAAGCAATCAGGCGAGGTACCCCATCCCCTTCCAAGCCTGTACGTACAACCTCGCCAGGTCCGCTCCAACAGGCCCAACCCTCGCCATCGTGGCCGAGTGCTCCTTCGCCTTGCTTGTATCAAGCACCAGGCCGCCGCAGCTCATGCGCTCAAAATGGTCGTCAAGGAAATCCACCAGCCGAGCCGCCGGATTCTCCGTCTCCATCGGTAGCGGAGACCGCCGCACCTTCGAGATCCACCTCTTGAATGGGATGATGTTCGACGCTGGGATATCGAGTGCCGACGCGAGCACAGGGTTCATGGCTTTCCAGTCTTGGCCGACGGGGTTGTCCATATGGTATACCGGGTACGCCTCATCGCCCCGTGAGGTGAGATGGAGGAGGTCTACAACACCAGCAGCGCAGTGATCCACCGGAATCCACTGCATCTGGCCATGCAGGTCCGGCCAAGCGCGCAGCGACTGCGACGACTTGACTAAGAAGGCAAAGTGCTCGACCGGGTTCCAGAAACCGCTCGTCGACGAGCCCGAGATCTGACCGGGCCGCACGACCATCGCCCGGAAGAGACGAGGATGCCGGTGCAGCGTCTCATCCACCATGCGCTCGCAGATCCATTTTGCCTCGCCGTATCCGGACGGCAATGTTGCGGATAGCGGGACGCGGTCCTCGCTCACGCGAGACTGTCCGCAGAATCCGACGACGCCAATGGAAGAGACGAATTGGAAGCCCACGCGGCTGGGCCCATTGAAGGGCCGTGCTGCAATGTCGCGGGCAAGATCGAGCAGGTTCCGCATTGCCTGTAGCTGGGGCTCGAATGCGGACACTGGCCGTGTCCCGCTCATGGGCCAGGCGTTATGGATGATATCCGTCGCGTTCTCGAGAAGCCAGCCGTACTCGAGCGGCGGGAGGCCTAGC
Organism: Aspergillus spinulosporus; assembly: GCA_003574815.1. Taxonomy (NCBI): domain Eukaryota; kingdom Fungi; phylum Ascomycota; class Eurotiomycetes; order Eurotiales; family Aspergillaceae; genus Aspergillus; species Aspergillus spinulosporus. The sequence continues at coordinate 1,255,985 of QPHH01000007.1, read as the reverse complement.
TGGGGCTTGGAAGTGTCTGTCTCGAGAACGCGGAGCTTTGCCCGAGCGCCGGGGGACAGAGTGATGCCGCGGGCTGTTAGGGCTGCTTGTTGACGCTTCTCCGGGGTGGTGCTGCTGCTACGGCGGTTGAGACACACGACCGTTGCAACCGACGGTGTCTCGGCGAGCTTCTGGACGATGTGCGAGCCCAGGCTGCCAGTCGCGCCGGTGACGATGACGACGGCCTCGTGCGCTCTGCGTCCCGGTGCTGCGTGCGGCGCCGGTGGCCTTCCAGGCTCCCCCTTGTCTGCCCGGCTGGCCAGGGCACGGAGTTCGGGCGTCTCCCAGCCGGCCACGTACTTTGCAACCAGGCTCTCTGCTGTCGCCGTGCGCGCCTCGACATTCTCACGGTTCAGCTCGGGGATGAGGGTCTGCACGGGCTCCGGCTTGGGCAGACGGGCTCCCTGACTCCCTGACGCGAGCGCGATAATGACCTTCTGGAAGGTATTCTCAGGCAGGTTGCCGTCTGTCCAGTCAACGTGGCCAAACCCGGCCCTGTGCAACTCATGCTCCCAATGTTCGGCCGGTACGACGGCGTGGTGCCGTCCGTCGTCGAACAGCCACCACCCCTCGAGCAGGCCGAAAACGAGATCGACAAAGGGGACGACCTCGGTCATTTCCAGCATCATCAAGAACCCGTCTGGGCGGAGTGCCTGATGGATGTTGGACAGCGAGACCCCGAGATTGTGCGTGGCGTGGATGGCATTGCTGGCAAGCACCAGGTGCTGGCCCCTGAGCTCGTCGGCCGGGGGTTTCTCGATATCGTGCACGGCGAAGCGCATAAACGGGTATTGCTTGCTGAACCGGCGACGGGCGTTGGCGACCATGCTGGGAGATATGTCTGTGAATGTGTATTCGATGGGCAGGGCGCCCGATTCAGCCAGGGTCGCCAGGAACGGCGCCATGACGAGCGTGGTACCTCCAGTGCCGGCGCCCATCTCAAGGACCTTGAGTGTCTCTCCAGTGCGGCCAATACGCTGAGCGAGGAGGTTCGTGACTTCGCGCATCTGTGCATAGCTCATGCAGTTGAAGGTATGCTCGCAGTACATGGCCGCGGTCAGCTCTCTTCCCTCGGGACTGCCAAACAGCACGCGGATGCCGTCCGTCGAGCCGCTCAGGACACCTGCCAGCTGCCGCCCGGCGTAGTAGGCCAGTTTGTTGGGTACTGCGAATCCGGGGTCCGATGCCAGGACCTCCTGCAGGATTACCTGGCTGGTCTTGCGCGGGGCCGTGATGTGCGTGCGTCTGATCTGGCCGCTGGCCGGGTCGATGTTGATCAGGCGTGCGTCACGCTCGAGGAACTCGTAGACCCATTGCATGAGGCGGCCGTGCTGGGGAAGGAAGGCGACGCGGTCGAGGGACTGGCCTGGCGATGCCGTGCGAAGGGGGCATCCGAGCTCGTCCATGGCCTCGACGACGAGGGCAGTACAGAGTCTGTTGCTGCCAGAGAGCATGATGCCCTCAGTCTTGTCGACGCCGTACTCCTTCATGAGGGCGTCGGTCTGCATCTTGACCTGCCCAAAGGAGGCCAGAATGTCGGAAGAGGATAGGGCAAGCCGAGACTCGACAGGGGGTGCAATCGCTGCGAGTCCAGCAGACTTGTGAATGGCCACTGCCTTGAGAGGCAGAGGCTGCTCCTCTTCGCCCGTGGGCGTGAGGATGCCCGTGTCTGAGCTTTCTGCGCCGGCGTCATCGCTCTCAGAGGCAGACTCACTGGACGAGTCGTCGCTCTCTTCGGCTTCGTCTTCCTCTTCTCCCTCTGCAGGACCTGTGTTTGGACCAAAGAGCGCATTCGAGACGCACTGCACGAACTTGCGTAGACTGGTTGCTTCCATCTGCTCGTTCTGATCGAGGGTGCACTTGAACGCAGCCTCGACCTCCTTGCCCAGTTCCATGCCCATCAGGCTATCGATGCCAAAGTCCGCCATCTCCGCATCCAGCTCAAGCTCGCTGGCGTCAATGCCAGAGACTGTAGCCACTAGGTTGCGCACTTCCTCGGTGATATCTCGCCAGCCAGAGGGCTTGCTGGACTTGGGTTTGCGAACCTTCGCTACGGGCTTCTTCTCTTTCTTCTCTTTCTTCGAGGTCTTGCTGGCCTTTACCTTCACCGCAAGTTCAGGGCTAGCTCTGGGCTCTGGAGCACTCTTTACGGCGGCCTGGGAGGCTGCCGCCGGTACTGGTCCTGGCGCAGGTGCTTTCGTCCTCAGGACGGACTCGTCCTTGGTCATCCGTGCGAGCATCATGCTCATCGACGCTTTCGCGACACGCATATACTGCACGCCCAGCATGATCTCCACGAGCTGGCCGCTTGCCGCATCAAACACAAACAGGTCCGTCATGATCGCTTTGTCGCCCTGTCTTGAATGGCGCGCATAAACGTGCCAGACGTCGGTCTCCTTTCTCGGCGGTGCTCTGGGTGAGCGCATGCTCAGCTCGCACCCCGTCGCGATGAACATGTCGCTGCTCGGCAGGTCCGTCATCAAGTTCACCCAGACACCGCCGACCTGACTGAAACTGTCGCTGAGCGGGACATCGAGCCATGTATCCCCGCGACTGGATCTGGGGAGCTGCACGCGGCCTGCGCACTCGGTCCCCTTGCCGACGACATACTTGACCCCGCGGTAGACCTCGCCGTAGTCGACGATAGGGCTGAATGCGCGGTAGACGTTGCGGCCCTGCAGGACCTCGACACCGTCGTCGGTGTCCTGGTCAAGGTTCAGACGAAGGAGGTCGGTGCATTGCTTGTGCGAGACGAGCCGCTCAAAGTTGGCGAACTCGCGGACGTGCGCTGGGTCAGAAGAGGAGCGCATCTCGACCGTGGCTTCAGCGTGGGTCTCTGGTGCCTTCTTGGTCGCGTTCTCGTCGAGGCTGAAGATCCTGACCGTCCAGTTTGTCCGTCTCTTGTTTGTCGCCGTCAGATCAAGGTATACGGCCCGACTGGGATCCTTGCAGATAGGGCTGTGGTTGATCATCTCGCGGACCACGGGCTGCACCCCGTCTTGCCTCCAGCCTGGCTCGAGACTGAAGAGGGCCTCGATCACGATGTCGCACTCGAGCGTCCCCGGGCAGATGGGCGCCGTCTGCGCGATGACGTGGCTGAGCACGTAGCGGTTGTACCTGTCCGAGGAGGTATTGATCCGGAATCTTGCCTGCTTTGTCTCGTCGTTTTGATAGCCGACAAACTCCCACACCGGCAGCGTCCGGGGGTCCCGGGACGCGCCGGACTGCTGAGGTTGCCCTGGCCCAGCGAGAGAACCGCCGCTGGCAGCGATCATGGCAGCAGCGGCTTCCTTGACTTTCTCGAGGGGGGACTTCATCGGGAGCCAGTGGCGGGAGGAAGTGTCGAACTGGTACGGGGGGAGGAGGAGGTGGGCGTGCTCAGTGACCTGGACAGCATGGTGCGCCCAAAAGGCAACGCGGAGACCCTGCTTCCAGAGTGCCGTCGTGGTGTCAGCAAGAGAGTCGAAGGCCGTCTCGCTGGTGATGCTGACAGCCTGGAAGTAGTGGCCCTCTGACGACGCCTGGCCTTGCGCGATGGCTCGGCCGGCCATGACAGTGATGGTCGAGCTGGAGCCGGCTTCGAGGAAGATCGCCTGCGGGTGTTTTCTTGCGAGACGCTGCACCGCGTGATTGAAGAAGACGGGTTGGCGCATATGCTGCGAGACGAAAGAGGCGTCTATTGCCCCGGTAGAGGCTTCCTCGGTGGCTCGCTCGACGGGGATGACGGGGCTGTTGAAGTTCAGCGTCTTACCGATAGAGTCCAGCCCGTCACTGATCCTGTCAACGAGTGAGGAGTGGAAGGCGTTCGTGACATTGAGACGCTTGCCCTTGATTGAGCTGAACTCGGGCCGCGAAATCGTTTGCTGGACCTGATCGACAGCACCGGTGGACCCAGCAATCGTGAAGCTGCGCGGGCCGTTGTAGCAGGCGATGCTCGCAGAGCCATCAGACCCTAAAGCCCCGTTGGCCTCGGACAGCAGCTGGCGAACCAGACCTTCGTCCCCTTCCAGAGCCATCATGGCGCCTCGGTCAGCGCCCCAGCTGTCCCGGACGAGCGTCGCACGCGCTGCAACTAGACGGACGGTGTCGTCCAGGTTCAGGGTTCCGGCAACGCATAGGGCTGTGATCTCTCCGAAGCTGTGGCCCACCAGGGCCTGGATCTTGCCGTCGAGGCCGCAGTCCATCCAGGCCCGAGCGCAAGCGTACTGCATCGCAAAGAGCATCGTTTGAAGCTTGACGGTATCCTCAACGGGCTCGCGGCTGAAGATATCGGGCGCGGCGTAGATACTGTCCAGCCCCTGCGCCTTAACAACAGTATCCACCGCATCCAGATGCTTACGAAGGAGGGCAACCGCGTCAAAGAGGCCACGATCCAGCCCGACAAAGCGCGAGATCTGGCCGCCGAAGCAGAGGATGACAGGCCGTTCGGCCTTGATGGGGGCAATGCCAACACTCGCGGCGGCATCCTTACTGCTCGGCGCCGCGGCAACAGCCTGCTCGATCTTCTCGTGGAGCTCGGCCAGCGAGCGGGCGCTGAAGATGAATCCCTGCGGCAGACCGCGGTTGGACTGGCGACTGAGGTTGAAGGAGACGTCCGCCAGGGTCGGCTCTTCCGCGCGCGAGCGCAGCCAGGGCCCGAGTTTGGCGCAGTACGCCGCTATCGCTCGAGTATCGAGACCAGGAATCCAGAAGGGGTAGCGTGCGCCTGCAACTGCGAGACTCCTCGAGCGAGCGCGTGGGAGATCGGGCTGGGTGACGATCATGCTTGCATTCGACCCGCAAGCGCCGTAGTTGTTCAGCAAGGCCGTCTTCCTCTCCTCCTCCCAGGCCCGTAGTCTTGTCACGACCTCGATATTATCATCCGCCTTCACGGGGATCTTCTTGTTCATCGTCTTGAAACTCGCTTGCGGGGGGATGAACCCCTCGCGCATCATCATGATAATCTTGACAAGCGCAATCGCCCCGGACGCGCCCTCTGTATGCCCGATATGGCCTTTGACAGACCCGATCGGCAGTTTCTTCTTGCGACCTGGTCCACCCAGCGCAGCAAGGATGCTCTCGTACTCTGCGGGATCGCCGACGGGCGTCCCGGTGCCGTGCGCCTCGACCAGCGAGACATCGTTGGCTGTGACCTTGGCCTGGCGCATGACGTCCTTGAACAGATGCGACAGGGACGGCGAGTTCGGGACAAAGAGGGGCGTGCAGTTCTCGTTCTGATACACGGCGCTCGCGGCAATGGTTGCAATGACCTGGTTCCCGTCGCGGAGGGCATCGGACAGACGCTTGAGGTAGACGAATGCAGCGCCTTCAGCGCGGCAGTATCCGTCAGCCTCGTCGTCAAAGGGCTTGCACTGGCCGGTGGGAGATACAAAGCTGCCCGCCGCCAGGTTCTGGAACCAGTTCATGTTGGTGACGGTATTTGAACCGCCTGCAAGCGCAGCCGTACACTCGCCAGATAGCAGATTCCTGCAGGCTGTATGGATCGCCACCGCTGAGGAGGAGCACGCCGTGTCAAAGGTCATACAGGGGCCTGTCCACCCGAAATGGTGGCTGACTCGGCCGGTGATAAAGCTCTTGAGGGCACCCGTCGCCGTGAACGCGTTCGGGTCGTAGCACGAGATATTATGCTCGTAGTCGACACCGCATGAGCCCAGGTAGACACCAACATGCATCTTATCTCGCCCGTCCGGGGTATAACCGTTGTGGTTCTCGACAAAGTACCCGGACTGCTCGACAGCCTGATACGCAGCCTGTAGAACAATGCGACTCTGAGGATCCATCGCCGCCGACTCTCGGGGTGAACGCTTGAAGAATTTGTGGTCAAACGCATCGCCGTCGCGGAAGAAGCACCCGTAGAACTTGCGCTTTGGGTCGGCGTCTGCGTTCTCACGGAAGAGCATGTCGTGCATGAGTCTGTCTCGGGTGATGGGGATGTGCTGCGACTGGCCGGTCTTCAGCATGGCGACGAACTCGTCGAGATCGTCAGCGCCGGCGGTCTTGACGGACATGCCGACGATGGCGATGGGCTCATCCTGGGGCTTGACGGGCATGGCTCGCTCGATGGGGGTGGTCTGCGGCTGCTGCTGCTGCTGAGCCAGTTGAGATGGCTGCTGTGGAGAAGGTGGTGATTGCGATGTAAGCCAGAATGAAGGCTTCTCAGGGTCTTTGGGCAGGTCCTCGTAAAAGACCTGTCTTCCTCCGAGACTCCTCATCAACGTTGGAGGGACACACCTCTCCAGGCCAAAGGTGACCACGTACGGGTCTGGGAGGGCATCCACCACGGCCGAGAAGGTGTCAAACCACCGGCATTGCTGCACCAGGATTGACCGCACCACCATCTCAGTCATGTTCTCTGAGCCAGAGACCGGCGTGCTCGATCCCTGGTTGTCGTAGGTCTGCAGGGCAAGCTTCGACGCCTCTGCATACTGCAGCCCAGGCAGAGATGTGCACAGCTCCACCAGGGCATTCGTATGTTGCCTCCGATCAGCATTGGGGCTATGGATCTGGCCCTTGATGCCTACCTCGGCCACTGTGACTCCTGCAGCTTTGAGGCGCTTCATCAGCAGCGGCGCGATCGTCTCCGAGGCCGTCACCGTCGCGCGCGCCTGGTCATATCGAACAGCAACATACGCGTCGTTTGACAGATCGCCGATGATCCGGTTCATCTCGTCCTCCTGTTTCTGGCCGCGCCAGGCGACGGCGTACGACGCCGAACTGCCCTTCCCCGACGCCTTGTCCCAGACCTCCTGTGCGTCGATGAGAGCGCCGATAAGCATCGCCAGCCGGACGGCGACGGCTCCGTATTCCTCGAACCCGGCCTGGTTGCTGGCGCTGGCCACCGAGAGCGCAGCGAGCAGGCCAGCGCAGAAGCCCAGGATGATTGTCGGCTTGTCGCCAGACTGTGTCTGCTGCACCAGCTCCGCCTGCAAATCTGCAGCTGGCGCACTGCCGTCTCTGATCGTCTCCAGATGCCGCCAGTACTGCGTCAGCTGGATCAACACCACTAGCGGGCCAACCAGGATGCTCGGCAGGGTCTCGTCGTCGGGGACCGAGAGGCCGGCCTTGTCGAGGCCGTGTCGAAGCCATCTGTCCAGTTCGGACAAGGAGGCTGGCCCGTCAATGTCACGGGCTACGTCGGGCATCTTGGCTGCCAAGGCATCCCAGTACGTTGGCAGGTCGGCGATTGTGTGAAGGATCCAGTCGCGCTGTGGTGATTGGGAGAGTGGACGGACGAGCTTGTCCATGGAAGCCTTTGTGAATGTACCGACATGCGGGCCGAAGAGGAAGACTGTTGAGGCCTCGTGGCCTGGCCCAGGGGCACTTGATCGGGCCATTGCGGTATGGTAAGAGGGTAGCTAGGTAGTTGATAGTGCTCAGCGCTCTGCCGTGTCAACAGTGAATGAATGAGGTGTAGTTGAGACACTTGAGGTTGACTTTTCAGGCAAGCGAGCGGATAAGAGAGCAGTAGAGAGTACGATAGAGTGGGTGTTTGTGGTAGATAGGCAAGATGTATGTCTGTCCCTTGGAAGTAGGGCTAATACTTCTACCTTAAGCACATGCTTCATGAAGCTACGCACTGAGGAAGCACTGATATCGTTGGGGCGCCCTGATTGGAGCCGGAGATCGCGGTGAGATGGAATCCTTCTGGCTGCAGCACTGTAAGCCCTAAGCCTGGTGGCGCTTCTGGCGGACTTTTCGGACTACAAGACTCCACGCAAGACTCCAGCTCGAGACTCAGCTTCGCTAGTCCGGAAGTCCGCTGGCTGATGCTCGTCTCAGCTTGCTTGTTTCAGCTTGTCCGTCTCCTGTAGAGCTTTTAGGGGAAACCCTAACTCAGCAAATGGTCCAGGGCTGGTGGGCCGCTACCTGGACTCGTATCTTGGTATCTGGTATAGACTACCAGCTGAGGATCAAAGATAAATCGGCATGATTTCTTGTTGAACAGTCAGATAGAGCGTTCAAGACAATGAAACGTCCAAAATGCATGTCATTATAGATGTTATAGGGCCAGATATCGGTTGATATTGCCAACTTTTAGGTATTAATGCAAGTAATATGTGCATATATGATCGTCTATTGTGGCTGATAAATGAATACAAAGCAACCCTCAAGGCATATTAAGTAGTTTCCTATACTAGACCTTCACTACAGCACGCTCATATGCTTCTTTCGCCTGATCGACCATACCTTGCACATCGAAATCCCAAATCACTTTGCTCCTCCTCTCCCACTCAGCCTTGCACTTCACCCCATCACCCCCGATGCCTTCATATCGCCACTCGTAGAGATCCCCCATCTCCCTGGAGCTTTTCACAAGCCACTGGCTACGCTCAATCCTCACATCACTGTACGTCTTCAAGGCAAGCTCAATATTCTTCTTCCTCTCCTCGCCCACAGAGCCCCTCTGGACCCTCTCAAGCAACTCGGCAAGAACAAGAGCGTCCTCAACACCCATACAGGCACCAGCACCGTGGAACGGACTGGACGCGTGCGCGGCGTCACCTGCCAGCGCCACCCGACCAGCGGCATAGTAAGGAAGTGGATTGTCGGCCTGGTCGAAGATGGCGTATTTGCTCAGCTGTTCCGGGAAGAGATCAGCGAGCTCCTTGATATGCGGCCCCCAGTTCTCAACCGCAGAGAGTATCTCCTCCTTGGAGCTGGGCACTGTCATTGTGTGGCCGTGAGTCCAGTCGTTCGGGTCGTGCGTGAAGAGGAACACATTATAGATCTGGGCGTTGTTTACCTAGGTATATCAGCGTCTCCTTGCAGAGTAGATGCGCCAGTGCTAGGCCTGGAGGGTAGGGTAGGGTACCGGAAAAGAGACAATGTGCGCGTCCGGCCCACAATGCGCGATCTGGACATGCGCCTTTTCGGTCCCTAGCGCATCGATTGCCGCTGGCATGGGAACTAGAGCGCGGTAGACGGCTTTGCGAGAGTACTTGGCGTTCGCGGCAGGGTGGTCTGCGCCCAGGAGGACTTTGCGGGCTGTGGAGTGGACGCCATCGCATGCGATGACTTCATCCATTGCATTAGCATCAGGAGACGCCCGGTACCCAGTCCAGGAGAAGGGAACCAACCGATATCTGCCTCCTCCACCTCCCCATCCTCGAACTTCAGCACCACTTTCTGGTTCGCGCCATCCTCATACGCCACCAGCTTCTTCCCGAACCTCACAATCCCCCCGGGCAGCAAGCCCGCCATCTCCGCATGGAAAACCCCCCTCAAGCAAGCCCAATAGGCCATATTCTTCTCCTCAATCTCAAACAGCACGCTCTTCTCCGGATCCTGCGCCTCCTCTTTGCTTTTCGGATGGAATCCATCCCAGTACCTCACTTTATCATGCGGACTGCGCTGCGCGACTTTGGAGAGGGCGGATAGAATCGCGGGATCAAGGCGCTGCATGCATTCACGGGCAATGCCAGTGAAGGCAAATGCGGCGCCGATGTCAGGCCAAGCCGAGGCGCGCTCGTAGATTGTCACCTTGCCGAGATTGCGGTGGAGAAGCCCCAGGGTTGTCATGAGGCCGATGATGCCGCCGCCTATAACGGCGACGGAGAGGGGTTCCTGTTCCTGCTCGTGGTCTGCCATGCTGTTTAGATTGGCAAGAGGGGAATTGTGTTGTCTGCGCAATGCCGGTGCCAGTAGGTCTGTATGTATATACGGCTGCGGGAGTTTCGAGTTCTGCCTCGTTCAAGCGTTAGGGCTAGTAGGATTGAGCGCGACTCTATCAAGTGGCGACGGTCATCATGGCATGGCATGGAATTGCATGGGGATATAGGTACACCATACCGAGGTTCGAGAGCTTCTATACTAAGAATAGTGACTCCCAGCCTGCTTATCCACTGCTTATCCCGGAGTTTGCATCTCCGCCAGGAAGCACGCGGACTCAGGCGGAGTAGCGCTAAAGGCATGGCAATGCTTACTGCGTGGGGCTTAAAACCTGGTCTGGCCTGATGTGAAATCGGTCCTCCTTCTCTATCCCGTCTGTCAGACTGATCGTCGAATCCCTAACCCTAAGTCAAATCCTAAACGCCACGCACCGGATCCTTTCAGCTCTCAATACGGGCTTAACTAGCTAATCACAGCAGACAGCGAACGACAGTTCGTATCGATCACTTTAAACCTAACATTGACGATCTGCCATCGATTCACAATTCTCCGGCCCAATTGCATCATGCCAGCGGTCGATATGGCCTCGGCCCCGGCCGCAGCCCATCATCAACAGCAACTCCATCTCCCACGCATCCTCTGCCTCCACGGCGGCGGCACCAACGCCCAGATCTTTACCGCGCAATGCCGCGCCCTGCGAAGACACCTGGCAGACAGCTATCGTCTCGTCTTCGCCGACGCGCCGTTTCTCTCGTCCGCTGGGCCAGACGTGACGTCTGTCTATGGCGAATGGGGCCCTTTCAGGAGCTGGGTTCCTGTTCCTGCGGGCGTAGAGATCAGTGCATGGGCCGCTTCCAGCGCCAGTAGTAGGATCGATGTCGACGTCGAGGCAATCGATGAGTGCATCGCCGCTGCTATGGAGCAGGATGATCGGGCCGGCGGGATAGGCGACTGGGTCGGCCTACTGGGGTTCAGCCAGGGCGCGAGGGTTGCTGCTAGTCTATTGTACCGGCAGCAGAGACAGCAACGCATGGGCCTGGCCGGTTGGAGGAGGGGTAGGGATCGCAAGCGAGGTGCGACTGCTAGCACCAATTATCGCTTCGCCATCCTGTTCGCTGGGCGCGGACCGCTCCTGGATCTGGGCTTTGGGTCTGGCTCTCTCACCGGCTCGAGCGCCGCCTCGGCGTCTGGGTTTGCGTCTGCATCTGGGTCTGAATCTGCAGGTGAAGAGGAAGAGGACGCGCACCTCCTAAGCATCCCAACCATCCACGTCCATGGGCTGCGCGATCCAGGTCTCGAGATGCACCGGGATCTAGTACGGTCTTGCCAGCCCTCATCTGTGAGGATTATCGAGTGGGAAGGCGCCCATCGGATGCCAATAACGACGAAAGATGTGGGTGCGGTCGTAGTGGAGATCCGACACTTGGCGATAAGCCGGAAATACGAAAGCTTGAGGTGTTGAATTCAGCCGGTTGAGATTCCTGCCGCGGAAGTAATCCTTTAAGGATCAGGATGCGACTCCATGTACGGCGCCAAGGATCAGGATCAATTTCTTCAGGGTTGTGGCGGCGGTGCCAGCGGCCGGCGGGCGCTGTAGCGGCGGCGGTGGTGATGGTTGGTCGGATTTCGGAGGGGAGAGTCCGGCCAGCCCTAACTAAGCCAACTCCGCCGGACTTCGGCGGGAGTTGTCCGGTCGGCTTGAGCTAGGGAAGGTAGGAGGTAGAATCTTCAGATAGACAAAAGACTTGGCTGCCATATATCTTATTATTCAATTCCTCAATTCCGCTAGCTGTCAATAGAGTAATCCTCAGCCGCACTTGAAGCCTTGTCTACACCACGAATCCAGGCGCAATGGCTGAGACGGATTCCTCCCATACCCATGTGCCCGTAGACTCAATCCAGAAGCACGACGCCTCGAGCGACGATGCCGAGGCAGAGACCAAGATCCAGTACCCGTCGGGCTGGAGGGTCACGATGATCTTGACCTCGGTGACATTGGCCTACTTCCTCTTCTTCCTTGACCTGGCCGTGCTGTCGACGGCGACTCCGGCCATCACCTCGCAGTTTGACTCGTTAGTCGATGTTGGATGGTACGTTAGGCCCCCTACTGCCCTCTTTCCTGAGTACGTACGTGCTGGATGCTGAAAATCCGCCTTGCCGGCAGGTATGGAGGCGCCTACCAACTCGGAAGCGCAGCCTTCCAGCCCCTGACGGGCAAAATCTACAGCCAGTTCTCGATCAAGGTAGCTCCTCCCGCGACCATTTGACACAGGAGAGGCTTGGCCGCTCATGAACAGCAGTGGACATTTCTTGTCTTCTTCATCGTCTTCGAGCTCGGCTCTGTCCTCTGCGCCGCAGCGCGCAACTCGCCCATGTTCATCGTCGGCCGGGTCATTGCAGGCGTAGGGTCGGCCGGCATGTCCAACGGCGCCGTAACTACGATCTCCGCGGTCCTTCCGACGCAGAAACAGGCGCTCTTCATGGGCCTGAACATGGGGATGGGCCAGCTCGGTCTTGCGACGGGGCCGATTATCGGGGGCGCGTTTACGACGAACGTTTCGTGGCGGTGGTGTTCGTTCCCCTGATCCGTCCTCCCTTCCCCAACTGGGCGACCCGGCCTTGAGTATGCAAAATTCTGATGACGAACGCAGGCTTCTACATCAATCTCCCCCTCGGCGCCGTCGTCGGCGGCTTCCTCCTGTTCAACAGGATCCCCGAGCCGAAACCAAAGGACCCTCCGTTGCAGATTCTCGGCACCGCAATCAAGTCACTCGATCTGCCGGGCTTCATGCTCATCTGCCCTGCCGTGGTGATGTTCCTTCTGGGCCTGCAATTTGGGGGCAACGAGCACCCCTGGGACAGCTCCGTCGTGATCGGCCTCCTTGTCGGAGGGGGCGTCACTTTCGGTGTCTTCCTGGTGCACCAGTGGTGGCGTGGCGATGAGGCAATGGTTCCGTTTGCCCTCTTGAAGCACAAGATCATCTGGTCTGCGGCCATGACCATGTTCTTCTCTCTGTCTAGTGTGCTTGTTGCGGACTTTTATATCGCGATCTACTTTCAGGCGATCCGGGACGACTCGCCGCTCATGAGTGGTGTGCACATGCTGCCTATCACGCTAGGTCTGGTCTTGTTTACAGTTGTTTCGGGGGCTCTGAGTATGGTCTTCTCTCCTGTGTGGCTGAACGATGGCTAACCGTGCAGTCTCCATTCTGGGCTACTACCTCCCCTTTCTTCTTGCAGGCGGCGCAATCTCTGCCGTTGGCTACGGCCTCCTCTCGACGCTGAGCCCGACCACCTCCGTCGCGAAATGGGTGGGATACCAGATCCTCTACGGCGTAGCCAGTGGCTGCACCACCGCCGCTGTATGTCTTCACTTTTTACTTTCTGCCCAGCCCCCCCATCTTCACCTTTGCCAGGTAGAATGTCGCTGACAAGGCCCGATGCAGCCCTACGTCGCAATTCAGAACCTCGTCCCTGCGCCCCAGATCCCGCAAGCAATGGCGATCATCATCTTTTGGCAGAACATCGGCGCCGCCACGTCCCTCATCGCGGCGAACGCCATCTTCTCCAACTCCCTCCGCGACCAGCTGGCCGAGCGCGCGAGTCAGATCACCGTCTCCCCGGACGCGATTGTTGCGGCCGGCGTCCGGTCTATCCGAGACCTCGTCTCTGGCTCTGCGCTTGCGGCTGTTCTGGAGGCGTATGCAGAGGCCATCGACAATGTCATGTACCTGGGCATTGCGGTTAGCGTGATGGTCATTGTGTTCTCTCCGGGACTGGGGTGGAAAGATATTCGGAAGACAAAGGATCTGCAAGCTCTTACCAGTGAGGGGGCGCAGGGTCAAGCGACGGGGGAGAAGGAGACTGTTCCGGTTGCCCTGGGTTAGGGCATTGTCTGCAGGCGGATGCTAGGCACTTACTTCTGTCTGTCGCTAAACCTGGGTAATCCAGAGCCAGCCTCGCGACGTTTCATTTCATGTATCATTCCTTCTGGCGGTATTCCCGCGTTCATCATGCTCCATATTACGGAGATTGGCCTTGGTACGGGCTAGGGTTTGCGGATGGAGGGCTATAGAATGAGGGCTATAATACTTTAACTGTTTAACGATTCCAAACTCTTAAGATGAATGTACCATTAGCGAAGTGCAGCTTTTTAGTATCGTCAACAGCCTTTAGGAGGTAGGTGCTTCTCAGTATTCTGCAGGATCGTACATAAATCACACACAACCTAATGCCAACTACAGAGACTACAAGCCACAGGCCAGCTCAGCACGAGTTCGATGAATAAATTCTAGTTCGGATCACAGCTGAGCTCAGAGATGGAAACAGAATTAACAATTAGGGCTGTGCGGTAGATGTTGAACGGGACCATCATCAAGCGCTGTATTAAGGCATTTCCTGTCGTGGGTATATAGCAAACTAAACACATCTCTTGCCCTCTTGGGCCCTCAAACAGTCTCCCAGTTCAGTCAATCATAGCAGACAAAAACCAATTACAGAGTAACAACAAGCTTCTTCCCCGAAACACCTTTCCGCTGGATATCCAGCGCCTCCTGGATCTTCTCGAGCCCCTTTCCGACAACGAGCGGCGGCGGCGCAGGCACAAACTGTCCTCTCTCGAGCGCCTGGGGCAGGAAGTCCATGTAAACCCGGCTGACCACACTGTCCGGGTCCACCAGCCCGTCAACAAGGATGAACTTGGCGACGACGCCCGTGCGGCGCTGCCGGATGCTCGATTTCACCATCCCCCCCAGCATCCCAATCAGGTAGGTCCCCTTGCCGACAAAGGTGGTCAGCTTCTCAGGCGGGATGATCTCGCCGGCCACGGCGATGAACTTTCGCGTCAGCGCGGGATCATGCTTGCGCATCACGAGGGTGCAGGCTTCCACCGCGCCGGCGCCAATGGTATATGCGCCGACGAGCTCTTTGCCCTTGAGGGCGGACAAGAGATCCTTGGCCAGGGTCTTGCTCCGGTAGTCAAAGACGTGGCTTGCCCCGAGCCCCTTGACATAGTCAAAGTTCTTGGGTGACGAGGTCGAGAGGACCTCGTAGCCTGCTGCGACAGCGAGCTGAATCGCGTTGCTGCCGACGCTGCTTGCGCCGCCCGTGATGATCACCGCGCGCGGGGACCCGGATCTGCCTGGCTGCACCTCTCTCCTGCCCTTTTCCGCAAGCTGCGGCATGTCGAGAGCCAGATATTCCTTGTGGAAGAGCCCAAATGCGGCCGTGCCGAGCCCGAGTCCGAGCACGGATGCCTGCGCATCGCTGATCCCCGCGGGCACCGGCGTGAGCATATGCACACGCAGGACGGTGTACAGCTGGAACCCGCCCTCGACCGGGTCGTTCACCTCCTTCGCGATCGCCGTCGCGCTTCCGCAGACACGGTCGCCCACGGCAAACCGGGTGACGCCCGGTCCGACCTCGACGACCTCGCCGGCAACATCAGTCCCAAAGATGAACGGGTACCGAATGTACCCGGCCAATGCGGGCCCGATGAACTGCAGGACCCAATCGAACGGGTTGATGGCTACGGCGCCGTTCTTGACGACGACCTGGCCGGGGCCAGGTCGCGTGTAGGGGGCGTCGTCGACTCTGAAGGGGATCATTTTTTTGGCGGGGATCCACGCGGCGCGGTTTTTGGGTTTGGGGGCCCCGTTACCGTTGGTTGCTGGGGCTGCTGGGGCTGCTGCGGTTGTATCTTGAGTTGCCATGACGAGGTCCAGGTGACAGTGACGTGGTTCAGTACAGTTCCAGTGTATGGTAGCGTTGTAAGCTGACACGGCGACCGCTGCGGGGGAGGGGGTTGGGGGGAGGGAAGCAGCTGAAACAAGGCCGGCGAAAGAAAATTGCTGCGTTATATGTAGGCAGAGCTAAAGAACCTTGTGGGGAGACAGAAGCAAAGTGAGTCTGGGCCATGGGCCATCTTCCAAATTTTCGGAGGGTTTGAGGTCCGGACTGCTCGTTGATACTCCGCTAGACTAGGGCAAGATAGGGCTACGCGGAGTTTCAGGTGGACGGATTTCAACCCTCCGAAGTCCGCTCGAACTTTTGTCCACTAAATTAAACCACTAGGCTAAGGAACCATTAGATTAAGATACCAGACTTAAACTGGCTCAGACCGACTCGGGACCATTGAAGGCGAGATGAGGTGAGGTTGTCAGCCACATCGTCAGCTCGATCCTTTAGGCCACGTTCTTATCTCGCGGCCGTTTCTCCAATCGACGGGTCCCGCTGGGGGCCAGCGTGCAGATTACACCGTCTCGCTCCGACTGCAGGATCTGGCGTCTTCCATGCGTGGACGGTTTGGACGGCCATGGCCGTCTGAGTGGTCGGCAGGGGTGCACCCCTACCTGCCCCTGGTCGGCGCTAATGGGAATGCAGAATACGAGGTTGGTTAGACTAAGCGCTTCTGCAGACGCAGCGCATGGAAGCTGTTCTGTCTGGTGGAGATACTCAGTACTGCTCTGTGGCTGCTCTGCTGCTCTGCATTGCACTAAACTGCACTGCATCGCTGCTCTGCACGGATCATTCATCCGTCTACCAGGGTTCCACTCCTGACCTCGCTTACTCGGGTTGATCTGGTCGAGACGACCCAGAGCTCGGAGAATTAGATGGCCAACCAAGGATAGATGCGAGATCAACTGATCCACTGCTGCCAAACTCAGTTGCGAACGTTGCGGATGCAGTAACCACGGGAGAGGCCATGCAGCCGCACCGGATCCGGAATGCTGTAGGCCTAATCAAGCTCATGCGATTCTCGCCCCCAAATCTGGGCTGCGCGGCCCTGCAGGTGAGACGGATCCTGGAGGCTCCATGCATGCTGGCTCTGCCTCCTCGTGGCCGAGAAGGGTATGAGGGCGGCCAGCCTGCTGGCGTGCTGGCGCCGCTCGTAGCACGGCCACGAGCCTATTGCTTGCACGGGCAAACGTTCGTAATTCGTTTGTAACCTATAATTATAATAGCAAAGCGCATCCTGGCTCTGCTCCCATAAGAATGAATAGCTTTCCCGCCTTGATCCGTCAGCAACGTCAACCCGGGTAGACCAACGTATCTCGTCATTCAACATCACAGATCCAGAGACTACAAAGACCAAGCAATCATGGCGTGTCCCACCAGACGAGGACGACAGCAGCCCGGCTTCGCATGCGAGGAGTGTCGCCGCCGCAAAGCGCGCTGTGACCGCGTCCGTCCGAAATGCGGGTTCTGCACTGAGAACGAGCTGCAGTGCGTGTTTGTCGACAAGAGGCAGCAGAGGGGTCCGATCAAGGGGCAGATCACCTCGATGCAGTCGCAGCTGGGTAGGTGTCCGTCCTCTGTCTCGTTGTGTGTCTCGTCTCGTCTGCGATTCTCTGATTATGCAGCTGCCATGTGTCCGGAGACAGGTATCTGCAAGGCCTGCCGCTGTGCTCCCCCGATCTGCAGGGACCAATGCACCTGGTTCTGGGGTTTTTGCCGCGCTGCTTCCCTGTCTTTTCCACATGGTCGAGTCGAGCGAGCTAGCTAACATGGATGGCCTGCTTTTCAGCAACGCTTCGATGGCAGCTTGATCGGTACCTGCGACATCGACCGCCCCCGTCCATGACCATAGCTGGCGAGGTCGATGAGCCACCGGCGGATATCCAGACAATGCTGGATGACTTTGATGTGCAGGTTGCCGCGCTAAACCAGGATGCCACCGCGGCCCCTGCATTGGCGACGTCGACGGCTCTCATGCCTGCCCAGGCCATCTCATCCAAAGATGCTGCTCCTGCTGGTGCTGGTCTATCGTGGCCGGACCCAATCTGGCTGGACTGCCAGTGGCAGGATGTCAGCAGAACCAGCCTCGTCCCTCCATCAGACCTGACGGTCTCGTCGGCCACTACCCTAACCGATCCTCTCAGCTTCGACCTCTTGAACGAGACCCCTCCTCCTTCTACGGCGACGACTACGACAACAACGACGAGACGAGACTCATGTACCAAGGTCAAGTTGACTGACCTCATCCGGGCTGAACTGTACACCTCCTCCAGACTGACCTGACTACCATGACAGCCGCGACTGACAACGTGCAGAGACCAACTCTACTTCGACCGGGTCCACGCCTTCTGCCCCATCATCCACCGGCGGCGATACTTTGCACGCGTCGCCCGAGATAGCCATACCCCAGCACAAGCCTGTTTGCAGTCCGCCATGCGGACGCTTGCAGCGGCAATGTCTGCTCACTGCCATCTCAGCGAGCATCTCTACGCCGAGACCAAGGCCCTCCTGGAGACGCATAGCCAAACGCCCGCCACACCGCGAGACAAGGTCCCGCTCGAGCACATCCAGGCTTGGCTGCTGCTGAGTCACTACGAGCTGCTGCGCATCGGCGTGCACCAGGCCATGCTCACGGCCGGCCGGGCCTTTCGTCTAGTGCAGATGGCACGACTGTCAGAGCTGGACGCCGGGCCGGATCGACAGCTCTCACCCCCATCGTCGTCGCCACCGTCATCGCTGGCGCTGTCTTCTTCAGGGATGGAGAATGTCGAGAGCTTCGTCGATGCCGAAGAAGGCCGGCGGACGTTCTGGCTTGCTTATTGCTTTGATCGGCTGCTTTGCTTGCAAAATGAGTGGCCGTTGACGTTACAAGAAGAGATGGTACGTCGCCTCCTTTTATATTCTATTCACTCCCAAATTTGATTTGACTCATTTTTTCCATACATACTTATTTCGTCCATGTTCTAACCCTAGCAGATATTAACCCGCCTCCCTTCCCTCGAACACAATTACCAGAACAATCTCCCCACGCGCACGCCCTTTCTCACTGAAGCCATGGCCCAGACCGGCCAGAGCACAATGTCCCCGTTCGCTGAATGCATTATCATGGCGACCCTACACGGCCGGTGCATGACGCACCGCCGCTTCTACGCAAACAGCAACTCGACCGCGTCCGCGTCCGCGTCCGAGTTCGAGTCTGGTGCCACGACGCGAGACTTCTGCATCCGCCAGAACTGGCTGTCGAATGCAGTAGACCGCCGGGTCCAGATGCTCCAGCAGGTCGCCTCGCCCGCTGTCGACAGCGACCCGATGCTGCTCTTCACGCAGACGCTCGGCTACCGCGCAACCATGCACCTGAGCGATACCGTCCAGCAGGTCTCCTGGCGGACTCTCGCCGGCTCGCCCGTCGACCAGCAGCTGCTGAGCCCGGGCGCGACGATGTCGTTGTCGGCGGCCGCCTACCACCAGATGGCCACCCACGCAGCCGGCGAGATCGTCCGTCTAGCAAAGGCAGTTCCCTCGCTGAGTCCGTTCAAGGCGCACCCGTTTCTACCCGATACGCTGGCTTGCGCGGCCACCTTCTTCTCGACGGGCAGTCCCGATCCCACGGGCGGCGAGGGGTTGCAGCATCTGCTGCGAGTGCTAAGCGAGTTACGCGATACACATAGTCTGGCCCGGGATTATTTGCAGGGGTTGTCGCTGCAGGCGCAGGACGAAGATCCTAGTCAGGATCCGAGGTGGTATTGTAAATAAAGAGACTGATTAGCTGACCGATAGCAATGCCGCCAATAAAACTGATAGAGATGCGGCTCCATCCGACAATCAGTCTTGGCCCGTGCCCAGTAGGTTTTCCTTGGGGTAACCGTATGATCCTGCAGGATTAAGTGCAGAAGACTGGAGGAGTCCAGAGTACGACCGGATTTCGGCCTGAACTCCGTCGGAGTGTCGGCACCGGCCGGACGGCCTTAAATACCTAAACTCCGTTCTGTGTCACCTCCCAGCTGGAGACACCGCCCTCCTTCCATGCTGGGAACTGACAACTACACTTCCCAAGTGCACCTCCAGGCGCACCGCAGGTCTCTCCGTCCCTTCAAGTCGCCATCAGCCACGCGGTCAAACGGAATCTCGAGTTCATTTCCATCTGCAGTCTCCATTCTCCACCAGGGCTGCTGCCCCCTCATCGATCAGTAGCTCATTAGCTAGCTCGTCAGCTAGCCCATTATCATCGTCATCGGCCATCCCGTGGTCACGTGATTTGCATCAGCTGGGGCTAGATATCGCCATTGCGTGCCAGGCAGCCGGAGATTTCACTTCAGCTGTCTTATTGCGATGGACCGGACACCTACCCACCAGTCCAGCACCTACGGCCAAGCGTGCACTCAGTGCTACAAGGCCAAATGCCGCTGCGTGCGCACCCCCAGCGGCGACAGCTGCGAGAGGTCCCCCTCCCAACCAACGCACTCCAAATAATGGTCAACAATTGCTGAATGACAAACAGATGCCTCCGTCTCAAGAAACGATGCGAGCCGTCAGAGTCGGTCCGACGGCGCAATGCGAATGCGCAGACGGCCAGTGTCTCCGACAAACGGATCGCCCGGTTAGAAGACAAGATGGAGAGTCTCCTTTCCGCGATGCAGTCCTTTATTGGGTCTAATGGGGCCGCACTGAACATGAGCATGAACGGCGATTCTGTCCCCTCGGCATACCGCTACCAAAACAGCAGCGGCGCCCTGGTGACGCCGCCCAGCACGACGCTGGGCCTCGGCGATGGCCCGGCATTCGCGCCGGAGTCGGTGGCCGCCGTCTCGCCGAATTCGAACCCGGCTCAGAATCAGGTCTTTCTGTCGACGCCTGCGCCGTCGCCGAATCAGGCAGATAGGCGGCTGGATTTCTTTAGGTCGAGGATGCTGCCGTCATTCCCGTTTATTGATCTGGCGCCCGATATGACGAGCTGGTATCTGCACCAGAACCGGCCGTTGCTGTACCAGGCGATCTGCACGGTCACGACCTTTTCAGCGCAGGAGCGGCTCGTCCTGGTTGAGGAATTGAAACGGTTGCTGTTCAGTTCTGCGTTCCTGAAAGTCGAGTCGACTATCGATCTGCTGTTGGCGACACTGACGTATCTGGCATGGAGCACAGACCCTTTCCTGGGCAGGGCAGACCTGATGTCGCGGCTGATGATGCTTGCCATCTCGCTGGTATATGACCTCCGGCTGTTCAAGCCGTCCTCAAAGGACGTGCAGCTTATCATGACGATCACTCAAGGCGGCACAGCTGAAAACCGGCCGAGCCATGATGAGACGCCGTACGGACTGTTGGAGCGGCAGCGGGCCGTATTGGCCTGTTTCGTCCTGAGTTCCAAGTGCGTACCCTTCCTTGACTGCTTATAAAAGTCACACTACCTAACCAGACTAGTATCTCGTCCCATCTCGGCCGCCAAGACGCCCTACGATGGACGCCTCAGATGGAAGAGGCGCTCCGGCTTCTTGCGGTCAGCGATGCATGTCCAGCAGATAGGCTATTTGTGTGCCAAGTCCGCCTGCAGCTTCTGAAACAGCGAGCCGACGACGTCCGGCAGCAAGACGAGGCTCGCACAGGAGCGGCTGTCGCTTCGGCGCCTGGCTTGCTGTATCTCAGGACGTTACGACGGGAACTGCATGAGCTTCGTGCTTCGTTTCCTATGGAGATGGACCAGATTGGTAAGTCAAGTATCAGCGGCACAACTATGCTAATTAGGCTTATGGTAATGTCTAGACATCCTAACCACTCACGCCCAATACGTCGAGTTATATATCAACCAGCTCGCCTTCACTATAAGCAAAGACTCCCCTCTTGCAGCTCCCGGAAACTCCAGCGCGAAAAATACGCTCGCTTTCCGCCGCCTCGAATGCCTCTGGCAGTCGGTCGAGAACATAAAATCCTGGCTCGACAACTTCTACAGTATCCCCTCCTCGAAGCTCGCTGGGCAGCCGTTCCACTTTTGGTCTCAGATGATCCTGACAGTCACCCTGTTGAAGTATCTGTCCACCCTCAAAGACCCGGACTGGGATTGCGAGGCTGTACGGAATACAGTACATTTGATTTCGACCCTAGATCGTATGCTTAAACGACTGGATCTGGCCAGCAAGGAGCCGGAGTTGCAGGAGTGTGGTGACCATTTACTTATGTTTTTGTCCAAGCTGTTGAGGAGGAGTCGCGTGTGGGGGGAAGCAAGGTGGAATCTGGATCAGGGTCCGTGTACTTTGCAGGGGCAGGGTCAAATGGACGACGTGCAGATGTCATGTCTGAGTTCGACAGCGCCTGCCCCTGTCAGTGCCGAGTCTGATGCAACCGGCCAAACGCAGACGTACAACTACTACGTTCCCGATCTGGATCAGATGGTGTTTATGCAGTCGATGGACCTGGGCGATGATACGTGGTTCGAGAATGTGCTGGGAATACCGCCGACATTCTACTAGGTTTATGCATTGCACTACAACGCGCACTTGAACTTTGTCTGCCCTGAGCAGAACGTCTTGACTCTTTAGAAGTCGCCTTTATGAAGCTGGCTTCTTAAAACTCCCTCCGAAGCCTTTCGGCTGTCAAGCTCTCGATCGCTGCCATCTCCATCCCGTCCGTTCAAAGATGAGGCTAGCATACCTAGCAAATCACCAACAGGGTGAGTTCTAGCCCTACATTTGGTTCAAACGGCACAGTTTCCGCAACTGCGTGTCGGATCCCAGCGGCACGGCTAATGTCGTGGACCCGTGTCAGCAGCTAGGACTTTGCGAAACCAGTAAATCGGTGCAGTATTGTGCCTTTTTAGCAATTTCTACTTAGGACTCGCATACGGACTCGCAGGGCGAATCACAGAGGTCCAGGCCCCGACCCCAAGATCTTCCACAAAACCATCTCAGCTACGACGATGAATTTGTCCGTTGATGAGTCATAAGACCGCCTAGAGCGCGTGAAGTTAGTGTTCAAGAGATAGTCCAGCAAGGATTTCATGCCCGTGTCGACATGGGTTTGCCGAGGAGAAACGAGCAATAGAAGGAGTGTTTCTTCCAAGCACAGTATCTGCGGTTTGTCAGTCTGCAGCAACGTCGGCGGTCCTATTCCCGTGCTTATAGTTATAGCTGATTGTTATGGGAACAGAGCTAGTCTAGTAGCGAATATAGGAAGCTGCTTTCTCATCTATTCAGTTTTCACGGCCTTGGTTCGGTGAATTATCATCTTAACTCCAGCTACAATATTTCTATTACCAATAAGTCTCTCTCCGCGGGTCCGTCTACTCTACCTTTGCAGCCTGTAAGGTTAATGTCGAATTGATCTAACCTGTGTAGATGAGAACACAGCTTCCTAGCCCTAACCCGGGAATTGGCCAGGTGTAGCCCCGGCGGCCGCGACTTTGTCTTCTCTCCAGGCAGTCGACAGTTGACTACTAGCATGCAACAACATGTAGTACTTGGGAATTCATAATCAAGATTTTTCTAGTCTCCTGTGAATTTCGCCACCGTCCATGAAGCAGGTATACAAGCCCATCCATAGTCACATATGGCGGTGACTTATCCTACTCTCTTTTAGCCATCCAAGATTCAGGCATAATCGCCCATAATCTGATAATTCATTCAAGCATTACTCGATTATAGCCCTGCTTCTGGTGACAGTCTCCCCTTGGCTGAGTCTCGGCCAATTGCTTGAGTATCCTATCTGTCTCGGAGAGTGCTGGTCACTGCCTGACCAGCAGCTCCTTGACGAAGTCACAAGCAACGCGTTGCCATGATTAGCATTCAAATAAGCGCAGCATGATATCGCCTTGTGGATGCTCTGTTTGTTCGTCAAAGCACCGCCGCCGGAAGCAATCGTGAGACAAAACCCGAACACCGAAAAACAGGAAATCTTACGCCGCATCTCGAGCACACGAGGCCGCTGGTGATGCTCCATATCCTCATCCAGCTGGCCACCAATTTCTTCAATGACATTGTCGTTGGGGAAGTGAAATCAGTTGCGCTGGCTGTTGCGGAAAGACACGGGCAGCACCATTCGTTCATACTCAGACATCTTCTTCGCTTCTTGACGGTTATGTATATGCGCTCCAGTCTAAGTGCCCACGGCTATTCCGCTGGTTTTCTCTGAGCAGTTCCTTGTTTTCATTATGAGTACGGCCTACGCAATTGTATATCTACAGCCTGTTATTAATCCTCCAGGTTAAGCGGTATTTTTGCCAGACGGCGTGTACTTAGGAGCTGACGCCACGATAGACTGCCTCAGGAACTTTGGACAGCTGATGTTCATTTTGGTCGCAGCAAGAGATTGCAGCAAGATAGAATTCAGATCAGATTTTATCCTAGTGACTGTTCTGGGCATAAAACAAAACATAAGCGAACCAAGCCCAAAGAAAACCTCAACGCCGATCCCAAGTGTCTTAATACCCCTTTCCATCCTGAGCGCCTATTCCATCCGAGCCAAGTTCCAATATATCAAATTACAGACTTAGAATCCACGATGACGATACTCATCGCTGCTGACATCGCTTCCAACTTCTGACCAGCTTGCGGGAGTGACAACCCTCCCTATTGAGCCCTCGAATTCACTAAGCACTCCATCCGACGAAGCGTCGACGGCGATATGACTATAATTGTCAGCTGTAGAAGGTGTTGGCGGCGTCACTGGACGGCTCCGCGGGAAACGCAAGCCTTCCAGGTCTGAGAACGGTGACCGGGAATCCTCGGCATATCCACTGGCCATAGTGTCGGGATGGGCGTAGATAACTTCAGAGAAGGCCCCCTCCGTATGACTAGATGCAGATGATCTGGGTCGATCAGAACCGCCCGATTGCTGGGAAACAGCCGAGGCCATAACCTCAGATACATCGGACCCGGGAGTTAAGTCAGCACCAACGACAGATGAGGCGCGGCTCCGCGGAGCTGGGGTGGAAAGCTGCAGCTTGTTATGCTCGGACGCTGCTTCTGCTTCGAAAAGCACTGTGGACTGCGCGGCCGGGGCATCTGATTGATGGCCTCGATGAGTTGGCTGTGAAACGCCAAGGTCTAAAGCCGTAGAATTCGCCGCCGGGTTCCCCTGATCTTCAAGATCTAGGAGACGGCCGTTCTCGTCTACGAGCGTATCGAACGTCCCCAGTGAGCTGTTTGACCTCTTCTTGCGGCGCTCCTCCAGAATACTCCGCCGCCGCGCTATCTCTTCCCGAGCTATCCGTCTGCGCTCGTCCGCGGCTGGACCTCTCTCTTCCGTCATGGAAATATCATGTTGGTAGCGTGAGTCACCGTCTCCAGGATGAATGTCGTCCCCAAGATTGTGTAGAGTCATCGCCAGCTTGCGCCGCGAGTTGTTCACCCATCTTCGGAACTGAGGGGACTCATAGACTGCAATGCCGGCGGCAACGAGTGCCGCTACGCCAATGATGATGCCTGGCCTTGTCAGTACACCTACACATGACTGTACTGACAAATCTCAATGAAGGTCGATCCGATACAGTCATGATACGTTGGTGAAAAGCATTCAATCTGGGTGAGTATCTCCATTCCAAGATCACATACATCATGCTCTAAGCACACCGCCCCCGTAGAAGCAAGTAGGTATGACCTCGGAGTGGACCGGGAGAAAAGAAAGAAAGCATCTAATAGAAAAGGAAGCATACCCTTTGCAACAGGAGTTGGCATAATGACTTTTACCACTTCTCTAATTCCTTTGATGCGTAGCTGATACAGTCGTGGTGAAGGCAGCAGTCAAGTTTGGTCAAGCATGCCGGCGCTTCCCCGCTGCGCTCTCACGTGGTGTCTCTGGGCCCTTATCTTTTGCCCTACTTTGCGTCCGCTTTTGGCATCCGCCGTTTCCCCTCATCATAACAAGTTCATCCCATCAACAGCCAGACCGCAGTTGCTTTTCGCCAGCATTCAGTCCAGCATTCAGTTCAGTGCTCCGTTCCTTTTCTAGTTGCAGCACTATGTCGCGTCCTTCATCTATGGCCCAGCGTCCCTTGACGCTCACCGAGGAGTTGGAAAAGCTTGAGCAGTCCATCACCCTGACTCTTCAAGGTAAACAAACACGCCGACGTTCCTATTCCAGATAACTGAGCCCTCAACTTGTCTAGAAATCGACCACAACTTCAGCCGTGCTCACCGCATCATCACAACGAGTATTCTCCCTGTTGTCACTGAGTACAAAGAAGCTTCCCGCGATGTCTGGGAGGGCGCAAAGGTCCGCATTTGATCCCCCCCCATCGTGTCTTGCAATGCCATTCTCATCTACCCCTCTAGTTCTGGAAAAAGTTCTTCGAAGCCAGCGCCAATGTCCACCTCAATGCAAACGGCGAACAACCGAATCAAGACGAAACCACTGTCAATGAGACAACCGTCGACGAAACCATGCCTGAAGATGAGTCGGGCAACATCTCGCAAAGCCACCTAACCGAATCCGAATCTTACGACATCCAGTCAACCGAACACATGGACAGCGATCGCAAACCCGATGATCTCGAACTCACCTCTTTAAGCCTCTCGTCGCACAGTACCCCGCGCGCTGCACTGAGCGAGAACGCACGCAACGACTCAACCGTGACCTCGTCTATAGCTCATCCTTCCCCTTACGACCAAGGCCACGCGGACGATGACGAACATTACCAACAAGACGACTCGTATCTCCCAACCACACCCGGAAAGCAGACGTCGCGCGGTACTTACGACCGATCTTACGCCGATAATATGCTGTCCTCATCCCCCTTCGTCCCGCCTGTCTCCCACGAAGTGCTCACATCTGGCACCCACAAAGGCCCCATCATGCACAACTTCGGAGACAAAACTTACCGCATCCAAGCCACACCTATGGGCAAGGCCTACGATCCTTCCCGCTCCCGCTTTGCTGTCACTCCCAACGCCGCTTCGTCCACCAAGAAATACGCCTTTGAAGACTCCCCCATATCCAGTCCTGAGCCTGAAGCCCCGCAACTCAACTCGGAGCTCTTCTCCTCCCCGCTTAAACCCCAAACTCCAGGTACAGGACGCAGGGCACGTCCCGATGCAAACCGGTCCCGCGCACCACCTAAGCCAGGAACTAGCGTACTTACGCCGGCAAAGGGTGGTTTTGGCAAACGTAGCGAGTGGGATAGCGACGACGAGCGGTTTACTTATGACGACGATGATGACGAGCTGGGCCTCAGTCCTCCGAAGACAATGCAGTTCCATATTCCGCAAAGCCGACTCATGAAAACGCCAGGTGAGTGCGTCTTTATTTCCCTGCATTCTTAAGGCGGTGCTATATCTAACCTATATGCGAAACAGCCAAGGAAGCCTCAAGACGAATCGTAGAACAGTTGCTTTTCACAGCCGGTGCGAATGATACCACGGAGGACCTGCAGGATGATCAAAGCCCGAGCGTTATCCGGCGGGTGGAAAGGCTAGAGGATGATACTTTCTAATCTGTTATTCCTTGTACATACTTCAGTGGCACTGCGTGTCCACACATAGATATCTTGTATAGAAATACGGCAAAAGGAACTTGATCTCTAGTTTAGGTTATTTACATGTATACCTTTAAGAAGTCCAGGGCAACAACACCTTGAATCAGGTATGCTCGTGATAAGCAATTCGCTAACCATATATGAGGAAATTCAACAGATGCGTGCTCTAACGCCGGACCACAAAAAATAAAGCCATCCGCTACAGCACCTAATACTCAAACAGCATCCTACCTAGGTGCTACTAATTATCTAGGTAACTACCATGCAGATCAAGATGCGAAAACGGACAACTGCACCTGCACCTGTAGTGACTTGTCCTCCGTAGAGTGCTCAGACATCCGCACATATCAACAAGAAATAGACGTTAGAATAATCGTCCATGGTGCTAGACGTGAAGTCTTCTAAGGTAAAATTTCGTTTTGAGAGAACACACGTACAACACCACTGGTGGGTTACTATGGGTGGGAACTAGCTTCGGACCTGCGGGATCGAAGAGAGGGGAATCGAAATAGCACGCAAGCATGGAAAGATACATGAAGGGTATCGAGGGGGCGCTGATCATCAGAATTTCGGAGGTCTTGGGGGTTAGTGGAAAACATTGTGGTGTGGGGGGAAGAAGAAAAATAAGGACAAATGGAGGCAGACAGCCGCCAAGGATATATACAGGCTCTCGATTCGGAAGCTGGGGTTTCCGCAGAGAATAGAACGTGAAGAAATGCAAGTGACAAATAATTGACGCCGAATCGATGTAACTGAGCGACTAAGAGAGTCGACGATTAGTTGTTATTTTGCATGCCCATGAACACTTCCTGGCAATTATCCACCAGGAACTTGACCACCTCATTCTTCTTCTGAACATCCGTCATCTCTCGTGCGAGACTCTGAGGCCGCATAATTGTCGGCGCAAAGACAACGGCAATGTTCTGGCTTGTCATCAGATTTTCTTTCTCCCGTTCCACAACACGCTTCAAGTGAAACACGAGGAACTCGAGCACATCCTGATGAACACGCGGTAGCTCTCCGAGGCTCTTCTGCAACGCTTCGACACGGCCAGAGTGCGAACTGATCTCCCCTGTTTCAATGATTTTTTCGTAAACGTCGTATGTGATGAGAGGCATGGGTAGTTTGCGGAAGTATTGCTTTAGGGCCGATGTCACGGCGTGAATATCCAAATCAGGGTCCGAGATATCATAATCCTGAGGAGACCGCTCAAAGCCTTCTCGAATTGTCTGGATAGCCGAGCTAGCGCCAGATTTCCGGTAAATCCCTTCCATGTCCATACCTAAATCACAAGTATTAACCTCATAAACCTAGCAGATTGATGACAGGATAACATACCTCGTAATTCAACCTCTTGAATACATCGAGTGATGATACCCGGAATAATGCTCTTCTCATGTTCCATGCGTTGCTCCAAATCGGTTCCAAATAGTCCTGTATGAAAGATAAGTACGGTGTTGGCTGCAACTATGGCTGGGAACTTACCTGCTGGGGAGGTTTCAGCCAAGGCTGGAGCGCTGTCAGTCTGCGGCATCCTGGTGCCCGTTTGTTTGTTACGCTGGTTTCCGAAAAAGCCAAAGCCCTGACGACTAGGGTCTTGTGTCTGAGAGCGTGGTAGGCCGGGCGCACCCTCCGCAGTACTAGTGCTACTTTCGCTGGACATGAACGCTCCCTTGAGACCTTTCGTGACTCCTTTGGCGACATTTTGGCCTCCTTTCTTCCAGTTGAACTTGCGAGGCTGTCCTTTACGGATGCTAACAACCTGGGGACCAGGAACAACGGTGGCCGGCTCAGCCTCTTCAGACATATTAGGAGTGGAGACCGATGGTGCCAGTTCACCCGCAGCCTTCAGTGCATCAATTGAGGATAGAGACTTTTCCTTCCCGTGCGAGTAAATACCTAAACCGTTGGCACCACGACCGTCCGAGTTATTTGCCTTGTATAGCTCTTGGATTTGATGGACGAGTTGATTGTTCAGTTCAGCCAGCTGGGCATTCTTTGAGGACAGCTGCTCGAATTCTTGGAAGCTCTTATCCTTCTGGCTGTTGATCTTTGCGAGCTCCTCAGCAGCCTCATTGCGTTTCTGGATCAATTCTTCAATCTGTGGCGTGAAAGAATCTTTCAGATTCTGAATAGACTCCACAAAGTCCCGCAGAACCTTGTTCGTAAGTTTACTCAGGTCTAGAGGGCCACTACTGCCACCACGCTTTTCAGACTCTAGGTGCTCAGTCAAAACGGTGAGCTCCCGCATGACAATCTCCTTTTGGGCATCCAACACCACCATAGTCGATCGTTTCTCATTAAGCTCCGTGTTGACCTGCTTCACATCAGCAGTAGCTTTGAGGATAGATTCCATCTCCGCGATCTTCTGATCCCGCTGAAGAACCCGTTGACGCTCCTTGCGCAACTCGCTCCGAAGCCATGTGACTTCGTCGGCTCCCATTTGCTCCGGAGAGCTGCTTGAAGCATTGGCAGACCCGTTGACGGGAGTTTTTGGCCACTTTGCATCCTTTGACAACCGTGTGCCTTTGTCACTATAGCTTCGACCATGGCGCACAGAGTTGGACATTCTGCGGAGGAATGATTCGCTACTTTGCGAGGGCTGTTCTTCTGAGTCCATGATTCTCTCCATATCCTCGTCCATAGAGAAATCGCCCCCGCCACTGTAACGCAGGGGTGAAGGAGTTGCCCCAGAGTCTGCAGAGCGGAATGCGTCTGGCTGCTGGGGGGTGCAGATCGAATTCGGACGCGCGCGAGATTTTGGCTGTTCGTAGGAGTCGCTACGTGGAAGCCGTGGCGACTCTTCA
The DNA here is from genome assembly GCA_003574815.1 of Aspergillus spinulosporus. Classification (NCBI taxonomy): domain Eukaryota; kingdom Fungi; phylum Ascomycota; class Eurotiomycetes; order Eurotiales; family Aspergillaceae; genus Aspergillus; species Aspergillus spinulosporus. Next base: position 1,226,339 of record QPHH01000007.1, on the reverse strand, counting down.
CTTTGAATAGCGGTTTTGTTCACCGTGTCCACAGACTGCTCACTCCACTGATCGCTTTGATGGGTTGGAGTAGCACCAGGAGATTGCACAGTTTCCTTTCGAGGAAGTTTATGGTGCCTACTTTCTAGTGAATCTCCTCGCTTGGGATGAGCGACAGCTGGTGATGAGTCTGAGGTTCCTCCATTCTCATGCAGGCGACGAAGCTCGTAAGAGGGACGGGTGGGCAATGCAGTCGTACTCTCCGTAGTCGCAGTCTTTGAGTCAACAGTCGTGCCGTCTCTTCCATGGGCCATTGGCGACTTGTCATACGTGGAATGGGAGCTGCTTCCCTTATGACCCACGGGTAGGTCCGACCTAGAACTTCGAGCAGAGTTTGACCTTGCTGCCCTATTCAAAGAATCATCTTGACGCCAACGATGAGACTCGGGTTCTGGGCGCTCCCGACCCTTTTCCTGGTAGGCAATGTGGGGAGACGAGTTCTCCGCTGGGGCGCGCTCTGGAGACCTGGTGGAGTGGTCGCGAGGGGGTCTCTGTTCTTCGGAGGGATCGAATGCGAGAGGGATCAAGTACTCGCCACCGTCTGCATCCGGTTCGGTAGGGACGACAGAATGCCGGTTGCTGCGATACGTGCTCGAGGGCAGGATCAAATTATCTGTTCAAGGCAGGAGCACATCAATTCACTGCACTGCCCTCGTCCGCTGCAAAACATCACGATTCTTACCTTGATTATCCGCAGACGAGGTTCCCGCGTCCAGCGCAGGCGCTGCCGTTCGAGAGCCCATCTCCATCGACGAGTCAACATACCCGTCCACAGAGAGGTCATCTGCTGCCTGTGGATGGTGTTCGACCTCTTCGGGAGGCAGCGAAGGGAGCGACTTGTCTAATTTTATGTTGGGGGCAGTATGTTTCTTAGACGTTGCCGCACGATTCTTCTTTCTTCGTCGTTGCATCAAAGACTCGTGACAATCCATGCAAAAGATTCCCTGCGACGTCCGGGCATAACGCAAATTCTCGATTTTCCTTTTGCAGTTCCGGCACCGAAAGCATTGGGCACAGAAAGCTTGCTCGCCGGTCAGGATGGCCAAATCCTCGATCTTGTTCCCACACGAGCTGCAGCTGTAGGTACAATTGCTGCAGATCAATGAGCCATCCCCGAGGAGTAGAAGATGCGCATCCGAATCCAGGAGCGTGCTGCATGAGCTGCAGCGAAAACAGTCGATATGCCATCGATTACCGGCTAGAGAGAACGCAGTCAGCAAGTAAAACACGGCGATCTACATCAGCGTAGCACCTACCAAGTTCGAAAGCTTTGCCTTCTTCCAAGATCTATTCAGGTCAGTATTGGCATCCGCGCTCCTTGACAGTTTTCACCGGACTCTTCATGCATACCTCTCCACAGCCCTTGCAAGGGAATGGGATATCCTCCTGCTCCATGGGAGACTCCGGAGGGTAGGATGTGGGGGACTCCATGAAGCGTTCCACCTCCAACAGCGCTCAACGATTGATGTAAAGACAGCGACGATAACAACCCCAACACCGCCAGATGAGAGCGGTCAGCACAGGTTCAGAGCGCGAAATGGTCGGTCAAGCCAAGCCTATTATTCATCGATGGTCGAAAGCGAGGGGTTTCGGGGCCCAGCCGCAGATCCAACAAAAGACAGTAAGTTTGCGATTTGAGGCACAACCACTGAAGCCCCTGAAATGACGATGATCGAGCGAGGGTGTAGGACAGCCGTCCGGGAGGGGGCGGCTTTGCGAGGAAAAGGACACGGGGCCCGCGCTTAGAAAGAGACGCAATTCGCACGGGAGCAGAAGAAAGACGTTTTGGGGGGCCGCGAAGCTAAAGAGAGACTGAGATTAGTGGCGGTCGATCGAGGATCCGCATGGCGAGGAGGGGGATAATGGCGGGATGAAGACAACGAGAAAGTAGGAAGGTAAGGGTAAGGGTATGGGTATGGGTATGGGGGGGTCTGCGAGAACAATTGGAAGAACAGGGGGGCCAGCAGAGGAGTGAGGGGGGGCCGAACGCCTGGGCTGGAACCATACCGTTCAACAGCTGTCGATCGGGACAGGGGTGGTGTCGCAGATGGGGACTTGGACTTAGGAACGATCTCAGAAACAACCCCGGCAAGAAAGAGAGGAAGGAGATGACTGGAGCGAAGACGGAAGAGTAATAATCTTGATTGAGAAGCTGAAGCGCGAGAGTCGGCGAGGAATACGATTGAAACAGAGAATTGTTTCAGATAGAGTCGGCGGACGGGATCAGGCCCCTCGCCAACTGGCCTGCATTGATACTTCCCCAGTGTCGCTACGAAGTCACTTAGCGCAATTATTTTTTTGCTTATTATGTAGGACGGAGAATATATTAGGGATGTCCAACAGACCGTTGATGAAACTACTGTATACAGAAATGCGGTGTTACGCACGCCACAATCTGTGTCCACCCACTTGCAGCCTGAGGCACCAATTCGGCCTACAGAGGGCCAACCGCTGGGACGTCGCGGTCTCACTCTCCCGTCGTCGGTGTATCGAGTCTGCACCCCGTTCTGCACATCGTCCTTTACTGGGTAACTAATCATAAGCCCGAACCGCAAGCCGTATTGCCCCATCTTGTTGCTGTCCAGGGTATGCACGTCTCAGGAGTACCTGCAGTCTGGAACGAAATTAGATCCGCTGGCGTTTCTTGCGGCTCGCCTATCATTAATAACCCTATTTGGGCCGGCCCTATCACTCTATCCTCTACGGCTTGCGGTCCGTTTTTGCTCCGTAGACGCCCCGTTATCGCATCGGACCGCTATTGCCACACCAAGGCCATTGATACCGCCTGTCCGCATAGGTAAGCTTGGACAACCAGGACCCGGGGGGAGCCCTTCACAGGAACCAGCAGAAGAGACCTGCCTCTCTAGGAGGGTTCTGCTCCTTAGTATTACAGTGAATTGTCACTCAAGAGGAGATTGGTTTGGGATCAAATGGTTTAATAACCATACTCTGGCGGTGGTCCAGAGCACTGGCCAGCTGACGGCCTAGACCGTCTCTATCTCGAGGGCCTAGATTTTCCTTACAGCTTGCATGCCTTTGGCTTTCTTTCCTGGTTTGAACAGGGTTGCACCTCTGGTACTTTGCACACAGGTCTAGTAGGGCCGTCCAATGATACCTCTGAATTGATCCTGCCAGGGACCAGTGACAGTTCATCTCTCAGCTCAACAGAACAGCGCTCGGCGCCAATTTCGCGAACTGCAGCACTCAGGCGTGCGCTGACAAATCGAAAGCACCGACCCTTCATGATTTATGGACAGTTGAATGATTGGCAAACGCAGTGCATCGCAGTAAATCCTTAGGTACGACTAGTTCTGTTCCTGTTCTTCTCTGCGGGAACGTACTACATCAAGTACCCTACCAGTGCTTGAGCTTAGTAGCATCTCTGTTGCAAAAATCGCGCAAATAACGAGAGAAAAGGAGGCAAAGCTGTTGCCTGCCTTCGAAGAAGCTTGGTCATCAATGTATGGATCGAGAGGCCCACAGAGTGAGGTAAACAATGGCTCCTCGCCTTTCACCGGGCAACACTCCCCAACCCACTGGCCAACAACATATCAGACCACCACTTGTCTCAGTTGGCTATCAAAAGATGCCGCGTCAACTACCACTGGAAGTCCTAGGTATGACGATAATACGAGAGTGAGTGTCTGCCCATTTTTTACTTTCCAATTCTCACCCAAATCAATGGTGTTATAGATATTCCTCACGTCTGCTGCGCCAGTGAGTACCTATACCAAGACGCTTGTCTTTGAGACCGCTGAGTTATAGCCTGAGGGTTCCCACCAGCTCAGAGAAGCGACAAGCTTCATGAATGGTGGATCGGGTACTACCTTCAATCTATCAGAAGTTTGTGGAGTACATGAAGCTCATGGCTTCAGTCGACCGAAGACTACGAAGACTTGCTATTTGAAGACAAGGAACATTCGCGTACCGTCGAGCAGCGGGGTACTTTGCCACCAAGATGCACCAAGATGCACTCTTCCACCTTCCGAGCTACCTGGCATGCTTCTCGAAAGCATTCCACAATAGACCAACAACCTCCTATGCCATTGGATTTCTGCGTTTTCTTGCTGATCGCCAGAGCCAACAGACGACTTGCGCTGCAGCTTCATAAGCAGTGTTCAGAATCTCATACTTTTGAGTGATGGCACATGCTACAACGCAGAAAGCGAGCTCGTACAATTCTGACTGGACTTTGCGACGGATTGTTAGGTTTCACCTCAATATTCATCGCTGAGAAAATGCACATGTCTAGGAACATTTGACCTCGAAAGGAGCGGGGAGTATCACAAGGTCAATGCTTGTAAGCTCCTAAGCTTCGAACATACATCCTGGTGCAACCGGAAGAAGAGGACGAAGATTAGGTGTCGGCATCAACAGCAAATAGTTCGGGGAATTACAACTGTCCAAAGAAAAACTTGAAGGATTTGCCCCAGTTTAGCATCTGCCGTGGTCTGAGCTTCCTTGAACCATGTGAAGGTGGTGTCCACGTTACTAGGAGCAGCTACGCTCGCTGAAGTTAACACATTGCGAGCATTCCTCAACTTCCTTACGGATTTATGGGACAAGCAGCTCGGTCCAGACCTTGATTGCTCGACTTAACCATAAGCTCCGGTTCTACCCTGTTTCTGCTTTTCCTGAATTCAATTGAAGATGCGTGGGAGATCTGTGTTTCAGTCCCACTCGATATTTGTGACTCCCTGGCATGCTGGATCTGGCCCAAGGCAATCCTGACGATTGTCACTCCATGTAAGAGGAGGCGGCGTGGTTTGGCTAGATTAAAGTCTGCTTGGGGCCGCCCAGTGAAGAGTTGATCCCTTTCACCTCATTTTATTACTGTGCGTTGGGTTATTCCAAAGCCCTAATCTTCTGGTATGGCTTCCCCCCCGGCTCCCCTAATTCTTACCTCAGTTGATTCGGTTCTGACCCAGACGCTTTCAGAGGGGAATACTGGATTACTGAGATCCAGCCCGCAATTACTGAAGCATCACTCATCCACTTCGAGATACTCGACTGCGATATAGGTCTGCAGAGAATTCCGGGAGAAAGAGCCCAAATGCACGCCTCTAGTACGGGCGATGGGTCGAATACAACCGGAGCCAGAATGACCGCAAAATGCAAGCAGTCTTCATGGCTGTCACGCTTCAGGCAGTTCGCAGGCTGAGCTTACGAACAGACCTCCCTTACCCAATGGTCCTCCCGTTACGGCATTTTCCACAGAGATCGCTCTTCATTTCGCAAGCCGTTCACACCGCTAGCTTTCGCTTTCAACTATACTGTATCGGATCAGTGACCCTTAGTATGAAAGGCATGAGCATTTGCTAAGCAACTATCCGGTGCACATCAAATGCTGAGTGCTTGCCCGTCGGAGTCCACAGTTCAATTCTCAGTGAGTTTGTCTTTTTCGATATGACAGACTAGCGTGTCTGGTGTCATTCAAAGCTTGAAGCGTTGCAATCAGCTGCTTCTTGATTATTGTATATGCCATCACTGCGCAGATACGATGATGTCGGAAGGGACTTTAATCAATTTGCACCACAGTCCTGGGACCGGCCGTGAACTATTGATGAATGTTTGAAATGCATGTGTAAGGGGATTATATTCAGTATCCATGTTATATTTGAATATTTATGATATGTAACCAGAGCATATATCTATTTGATGGAGCTTTTGACGGTGATCTTGACGCAAGAGTCTGTCTATCTGATCGAACGCAAGTCGCTGCTTCGAATTCCAATCTAAAAGTGGTCCGTGCACTGACGCGAAAATCGCGTCTTCCTTCAACCTAGGTATTCTCAGAAGAGAACATCAACAGCCATTTACATTGACAGCTGCCTGCTATTGCTCTGGACTCTATAACCACTTCAGCTTTCGGTGTTCCTGCCTTCTTAGCTTCCAATTTCCGGGTCTTAATTATTAGATAAGTCCTGTATACTGGCGCCCTTTGTTCCTCCACTATCTACGTCGCTGTGGCGACACGCGCTTCCGGAGTCATTTTTCCTGCATCGAGTGGATATGAAGGAGAATCTCTCCTGACAAACGACTTATAAAATTGCAAGTTTCGCGCACGAGTCATCCAACTCTAATCCGAACGTTTCCTCACCCCTGCTCTTCTCGCTCAGCGACGACACGATGCAACAGGACTCCGCACAGCCGTCTTTGGCGGATGTCAACGAGGATGTGCAGATGGAACCAGAAAATGGAAACCATGGGCAGAGCGGGGCTGTAGAGAATGAGGAGGATATGGATGTCAAGACAAAGGCGCTCATGCATCTGCTGAATACGAGCGAGGTTCGTCATCCTCGGGGAATACACAGGGAACCCATTCCACCCAATTGCTGATGGTTGCGCACTGCAGGTTTTCGTCGCAATAATGGCCGAGAAGATGAAGAAGCAGCAGGAGCAGGCAAGACAGGAAGCGGCGAGGAAGCAGGAACAGCAGCAAAAGGAACAACAGGCCGATAGATCCGACGAAAGCAGAAAGGCAGCCGCGCAACCGACTGAAAGGAGAGGGACTCGAGCGAGTACGCGACAAGCAGCAACCACAGGGGCTACTGATAATAATGAAAAGAAGGAAGAACCGGCAAAGTCGAAGCGAGGAAGAGGGAGAAAGGCAGCACCCGCGAAGGGCAATACTATCTCCAACTACTTCAAGAAGGCGGATTTGAATGTCGACGAGGCCAAAAACACCACTGTTCAAGAGGCGCTTGAGCACGCCGCAGACGAGTTCGAAGCCAAACCGACTGTTCTCGGTGAGCAGGAGCTTGTTGCCACCCAGCAGCCTGCACCTGTTACCGGGGGTAAGATGAGGAAGTATCAGCTCGAGGGACTTGAGTGGCTCAAGTCCCTGTGGATGAATGGTCTATGTGGTATCTTGGCAGATGAGATGGGTCTTGGAAAGACTGTACAAGCTATATCCTTGATTGCCTTCTTCAAAGAACATAATGTTTCTGGACCGTTTCTTATATCGGCTCCGCTAAGTACGGTAAGCAATTGGGTGGATGAGTTCGCAAGGTGGACTCCTGGAATCAAAACGGTGCTGTACCACGGCACCCGAGACGAACGGGCACAGCTCAGGAAGAAGTTCATGAACATCAAAGACCAGAAAAGTGCGGATTTCCCCGTCGTCTGTACATCGTACGAGATCTGCATGAATGACCGCAAGTTCCTTGCCCAATATCAGTGGCGATATATCATTGTGGTAAGTATGCATTCCCTTCGTAGATTTTGGCTTGCTAAACGGTTGCACAGGACGAAGGACACCGCTTGAAGAATATGAATTGCCGGCTCATCAAGGAACTGCTGTCTTACAATTCTGCCAACAGGCTCCTCATCACTGGGACTCCTCTGCAGAATAACATTACCGAACTATGGTCACTCCTACATTTCCTGCTTCCTGAAATTTTTAACGACCTCAATAGCTTCCAGAGTTGGTTCGATTTCTCGTCCGTATTGGACAACAGTGGTCAGACAGATATGATTGAGCGTCGAAAGCGGACTTTAGTGTCGACTATGCACTCGATTCTAAAGCCATTTCTACTCCGGCGTGTCAAAACCGACGTCGAGACTGCTTTACCCAAGAAGCGGGAGTACATCCTCTATGCACCGTTGACTCCCGAGCAGAAGGACCTTTACCGAGAGATCCTCAACGGCACGGGTCGCCAGTACCTTGAGGAGAAGGCAACAGAGCGCTTGATGGCGAAAAACGGGATGGTCTCGCGCCCAGGAAGCCTAAAACGCAGTGCAAGTAGCAGCGTTGTCTCCACGCCTAATAAGAGCGTCCGGTCAAGCCGTGATTCTACTCCTGGCAGTCGAGCCAGCTCTACGCGTAGACGCAAGGCACCGCAGTCCTACAAGGACATAAGCGATCGTGAATTCAATTCAAAATTACGAAAGCTAGAGCAAGGCCTCGAGGAAGATTTGGACATCGAAGAGAGCATTGACGAATCCGAACAGGAAGAAATTGAGAGAGCAAACACCATCAAGCTTGCCAGTACGTGCATCACACCTGCAACGCCCAGCCTTGACTGTCTTAGCTAACTTCCACCATAGAGCGCGAAATTGCCGGTAAGAAAATGCAAAACCCCGTAATGCAAGCCCGCCTCGCATGCAACTCCCCCCATAACTTCTACTGGCCTTGGGCCGATGATCCCTCCAGCATAGACGAGACCCTTGTTACAGCCTCGGGCAAAATGCTCCTCCTTGACCGCCTGGTCCCCTCTCTCCTGAGCAAAGGCCACAAAATTCTCATATTCTCGCAATTCAAGACACAACTCGACATCCTTCAGGATTGGGCAACGTACCTCCGTTCCTGGAACTGCTGCCGCATCGACGGCGCAATCAGTCAGGCAGACCGCCAGGCTCAAATTAAGGCTTTCAATACAGATGAAGATTACAAGATATTCCTCCTTAGTACCCGTGCCGGAGGACAGGGAATCAATCTCGTTGCTGCGGATACAGTCATCCTCTTCGACTCGGACTGGAACCCGCAGCAGGACTTGCAAGCTCAGGATCGTGCTCACCGAATCGGCCAGACAAAACCCGTTATTGTCTACCGTTTAGCTACAAAGGGGACAGTTGAACAGACACTGCTCGAAAAAGCTGATTCGAAGCGCCGTCTCGAGCGTCTTGTTATTCAAAAGGGCAAATTCAAGTCTCTACTCAGTGAGTCAACGATGTCCCGGGACGATGTTGACGAGATGAAAAGGGCGCTCGGCGAGGATGAGTTCGAGCGGTTCGAGGCCAGTGCGGATCCGGCGTCAATATTGTCGGATGAGGACTTAAGGATCCTTACGGATCGCAGCGAGGAGGCTTATGCGCGGGCGGAGAAAGGGCTTGATGTTGATGGGAAGGCATTTAAGGCTGTGGAGACGAATAGGGATGGGGATGGCCTTATGGATCAGCTGAAAAGGAAGTGATAGCTTTTGCTTTGGGCTGGGATGAGGAGCCTTGAATGGTGTATGTGGCGTAATGGCTGTACAACAGTGCTTTTGTGGCTTCTTGTTGATATGGCGTTTTGGGTTCTACTGGAAGATCTTAGGGCTGGTTTTTGGAAACATCATGCTCCAGAAGCTTTACTATGTAGTACATGTAGATACACAAGATAGACCGCGAGGTCTAGAAAACTTATTCAACAGAAAAGGACACCCAAATCCAAATAACACGATCGATTGAACGCCTGAACTCCTCGCCAAGTGGCTATACATAGGCATGCATGATTAGACCGCCAGAGTAGGTACAAGAAGGAAGACGCAGAATATGACGAGACTACCGAGACGCCCGCTCGTCTTCAATTTCTCTTCGCAAGTCCTCAAGCACACCTTTTCGCTGGATGAGATGGTTCTTCAAGCCATCGACCTGCTCGCCCACTGCCCGGACATCCTCACGAAGACGCTCGACATCCCCACCGGCTTTGGCCCGCCCTGTGCCCTCGCGCAATTCACGCAGCTCACGTTCTTTATATTCCAGAAGCTGAAGAGCCTCTTTCTTAATGAGAACCCAGTTCGGCCGCCCGTCATTCCGGTTACCGGCTTTCCGTCCCTCAGCAGCCTTATTCGCAGCTTGCAGCTTGGCATCTAACTCTGCCAGTTCGCGCCGCAGCCGCACCTTCTCCCACTCCTCATCCTGAATCGTGTCGCTGAAATCCGTCCCCTTGGGCGTGTAGGACGTCTTGCCCGCGACGCCGAGGCGACTTAGGTAGGTATCGCCGAATTTAGCCTTGCGGCCCGTCGAAGTCTCCGTATCGCCATTTGTGCCCCATTTTTGCGCTGGCCGCGCGCTATCCAGCTGGTAGTCTATCTTGTTATTCTCGAAAGAGGCCCGCAGAGAAGCGGGGATTGTGCGGGGGATGCGGTAGCCCTCGTGGCGGTAGTTGAGGATATGGAGAAAGGCAAGTGTAGCATCTTTATTGATTTCGGGGGCCGCAGATGGATTTACTAGGTTCCAGGCTGAGCGGATCTCGGTATCTGGGACATCAAGTGACTCATAGAGGGGTTCTAGGGATCCGACTAAACAGAGAGGATTGCAGGTTAGCGCGTGCCAGAATCCCATGGAGCGGTAGCGACGAACGTACAGGCTATTTCACCGCGCTGGTTCTTATTGGCAGAGTATATCTCCTCGTATTTTGCCTTATCCGCAGGGTTCATGTACCAGTCGAAACCGTCTTTCAACCCGGGCGTGCCATCTTCATCCTCTATACGCTCGAACTGCTCCTGGCCTCCGCTTAGAGCACGAGTGGCCTGGACGAGGTGTGCTTTGGATTCGGGAACAAGCCAATCGGGAAGCGATTTAGGAACTTGCGTTAATTCCTTGGAGAAATGTCAATTCCCATATTCATAATAGCACACCATACGCGACGGCCGGCACCCGCGGATATGACATACCCCGTTTACCAGATCAAAGACTAATCGCATGGCGACGCAGAATTCCTCAAAGTCGAGCTCTCCATCTCCGTCCAGATCAGCCAGATCCCACACTTTCTCCAGCTGGTCATCGCGTAGACGGCTGTTCCTAAGCACTGAGGCGGCCTGGGAGTTGTTGAGACGGGGTTGGCCGGCGGCCAAGGAAGAGAAGATCTCCCAATACCGCTCGACTTCCCACTGCTCTATCTTTTTATTCGACATGGTGTGTATTTACAATGATGGTTTCTGGAAAAGAAGGGTGGCTGCTGAGAGAGGATGGTCAAGGAGCGGCTGCGGAGACGATGACCTCCGTGTTGATAGTTGAGCTCCTTTAGACTCGGGCATCCCGCACTTGATGTTCCAGCGGCACGCCCGGATTAAGATAGATCCGTTCTAGATTATATGTGCTTTCAGCAGCCCAACCAATATGTTTTGATGAAGTGTTAAATGAGATTATTATATCGAGTCATGATTGTCTATGTTATTGTTGCTAGTTTACAATGCTAAATTTCCATCGTGCACACGATTATATGGAATCTCACAGAATTATCCATGTCGTCGATATTTAAGCAGTTCGTCATTGTTGCTTCTTTTCAGTCGTCTTCTGGCTATCTTTCCCTGGCTGAGTCGAGTGTGGCTGCTTGAGCTGCTCTGAGACTTGTGTGATGGCTCGCTCAGCTTCCAATGCGAGCCCGGGTGCATCAAGGATTGTCGCAAGCTTCTTCGCATCCTTCATTCGGAGCAATATCTTGTCATCACTTTTCTCGACATCCTCTACCATTTCCTCAACTGGATCTTCGCGGTCCGACTCTTCTAGTGTGCGCGAGACGCGTTTCGCGTACAGTTCCACAAGTCCAGGATATGATATTGGCTTTAATAAATCCTTCTCAACAAGAAACTGTAGGTGTCTAGAGCCGTTCAGAGCTTGCCAATAGTGAGTATCTATTGCCGGTACGAAGAGGGTGGGAAATGCCAACCTCGCCAGTGCGACCAGCCTCTGTAAACAAGGTAGAAGAACGGGATATTAGGTATTCTGCATGTGTTCGTGATTAGCAGTTCAGCCTTCAGGGCAAGAGCACAGTTCGGCCATGCAGAACATACAAGGGTATCAGCCCAATTGGCGCTGTAAAGGGAGCTGCAATCAAGCTCCACCACATCCTTCGTTTATGTAACTCCTGTCGCTCCTTTGAGAGCTTGTGTAGCATGGGGATAAGTTTCTCCTCCTTAATCGCATTGCTTGGGAACAAGACTTCCACTTTGTTCGTCCCATGTGACTCGTCAATTCGACGTTGAAAACTGAGCGAGGGGATGCTTTTAAGTCCCCATTCTTCATAAGGTATGCGTTGCTGGACTCGGTTCCCCCATGATACCACCCATGTTTTCCAGCCCTTTTCAGCCTCTTCCCATTTCGCCCAGGTTTCCGCAGCCTTGTCCGTGACTCGGTCTAGGATAGAGCGCTCCTTTGAAATATCCTTGCGCAAGAGTCGGGCATAGATCAGGGCTCTTCGAGTGGAGATTGGGACGACAAATAATCGCATGGCCATAGCGCAAATTCCCAAACCCGGTCCCTTGAGAACACAATTCGCTATAACTTGATCGAGGCAAAGAGAAGCGATAACTAGCGATGGACGACCGGGGGTAAGAGATAAAGGCAAGCCTTGGAGCCACTCATACCTTTTCCTTGTCCCTGGATCGTTGTGGGAAAAGAGATGATGATATGACGATGATTGAAATGTTGTCGGGCCTCGAATGGGGAGTACGTCATGGAATCCGAGCCACCCAGCCACAAGGGCAGCCGGAAACTGCGGGATAATCTCCGAGGCGAACCAAATCTCCCAAGAATGTCTCACGATATTCCCATTCAGGTCCTTTCTAATTACTGACAGTCCCCATTGTTCGTTTTGCCGCCGCTTCTGCGTCTGCCTATTCTTTCCTCGCCGTCTCGCCGTCCAAATTAGATATTCGCGAGCGTCATAGCGAGGTGAGCTCAGCTGGCGGAATCGCGCTCCTAGAGCCCCTTAGCCACAAGGGCCACAAGGGATACGAGGCGATGCAGCTCTGGAGCCAGTTCCACTGCGGCAATTCCTCACAGCTCAGCCTCCCCTCGCTCTAAGGCCCATTGAGCTTCAGGGCCATGGCCCAGGATGTGCGCGAAGTTCAAGTCCAGCCTCCCGACGCCGGCCTACACCCTGACAATACCTTGACAGAGAAATCATCAGTCGCAGAATGGTCTTCAGCGCCTCTGAAGCATTTTCCCGGCGGACAGATCAGCGATAACCCTCCCATGGAAACCTCCCGCGCAGAGTCAACTGATCAAACAGCGGGATTACCGCAAAATACAGGGGACGAGGTGGCGGAGAATGCTGGGCCCAGTCAAGCATGGGGTCGCAAATTGCGGACATTGCCGGGTAAACAAGTCCTCTCGGATGCACGATACTTAGAAACTAAAATGCTGATGTCTTGCGTCTAGCCTGGATTCGGTCTCTGGAATACCCAGTTGATGATATCGAAGCCACCGCCACTTCCCGACTCCTGCCGTCACAGCCAAACGAGGCCGTGGTCGCGCAGCATAACCACTCACCATACTCGACCTCGAAACCGGGATTGGGTCAATCAGATCGTGGGCACAGTATGGATGGAGGGCCCCCGGCCCGCGAATCGCGGTGGAAAAGTTTTTCCAAGACCATAGCCTACCCTCGAGAACCGGGCTTAGAGGAGAAGCTTGTAACGCCAGAATGGCTGCACGAAAACCATGGCAATTATGCATTGCCGTGGCGGGGCCAGCTTGAGCCCGACGAAGACACGGAAGATCCGCTTAAGAAGAAGCGGCGTCGCGAAATGTGGTTCAAACGCTTCCACAATACACTTCTGCAAAGCCCAATTGTACCACTGGTCATTCGGCTGACGGTGTGGTCTTTTTCTTTAACGGCTCTGGCGCTTGGTGGCTCTATTCAGCGACTTTCGAGCGACTTTCCACGTCCTCAAGGGCCATCAGCCTTGATGGCAATTATTGTCGACGCTGTTGCGTTGGTTTACCTTGTCTATATCACTTGGGATGAGTACACAGCCAAACCGCTGGGACTCCGCTCCCCCGCTGCTAAAGCACGACTCATTCTTTTAGATATTTTCTTTATTGTTTTCGACTCGGCCAACCTCAGTCTGGCTTTCGAGTCCTTATCAAGTGCAGAAGGCGCTTGCACTTACGCGGAAATAAACCAGACTTTGGTGCCCAAAAACGACAATATTTGCAGGCGCCAGGTAGCTTTAGCTTCTGTTCTACTAATTGCGCTCATAGCCTGGCTTGTCACCTTCTCGATTAGTGTTCTCAGGTAAGTGTCATCGCTTTCTCATGTTGACTTCGACGACGCTAATCGCGCTTCATTTGAAAAGGCTTGTCGAACGAGTATCAACAAAGTAGACGATAAACATCACCTTAAAGTTCTCATTGTCTGGGCTTTGCTCTTTCTAACGGCTCTTCTCGCCTTTCTTTACTTCTTTTTTACACTATCCAGTATCTATGGCTGGCTCCATGTGCTTGATATTTTCTTGACCATATGCTTTATTTCTTGTCCTAACACAGCTACGCAGCTTTCATCTTACTTATCTTGATTATGAACGGCCTTTGAATTTTTTTTTTTTTTTTTGGATACAACCCTACGAGTGGTTTTGGTGGTATGAGGATTAAGGGTACATATATTACTAATACCCTACTGCGTTGGAACTACGGATGATAATATGGCTCATTATCAGACCAATTTGCTCCAAGAGAAACAATCAGTACTAGGCTCGGCTTATCCTTTCAACGCAGGTCCATCTTTCCCATAAAGCGGATCCGCTTGAAACCAATCTAAGCTTTCAATGTTTCGCAGATTGTTTTCTTCCCCTGGTCGCCCATAGCACAAATCCCAAGACTTACCCCTTGGGTAAGCGCCGACCATCCTGAACGGCCTCTGAGCTTCATCGGTCCCATAGAGAAGCCGGTGCCCAACACCAGCTGGAACTATAATCAGATCCCCCTCGGAGACCTCCGGTTCAAATCGGTTGGGGTTCCCTTCACCCCCGAAGCAAAGTTTGGCAGATCCGGAAACCACGTCCAGGACCTCATGGCTCGTTGAATGGAAGTGCGTTTGGGGGTACATGGAGTATGTCCATCTTGCAGAGACTTCACCGATGTTGTCCAAATGTTTCGACAATTCCTCGGCCGAAGCATCGAAAGCTTGCTGGTAGATCAGGAGCGGCTTGGCTTGGATGGAGGTATTTGGGATGCGCTCCCACTGGGGTATTTGTCGAGAGATGATTTGAATCTCTGAAGACGGCCTAATCATTGTGTATAGTGATCTGGAAGGTGCAGTGCCTGGTTTGATGATCCGCTGGGATTCGAGCGCTGGTGTTATATTGTTAGAGGTCACGTTACGTCATAGGGTTTTTGTTCCAGAGTATAACTCCGTATCCAGGGTAGCTTTTGAAAGAGCCTCATCCCCTCCAAAGCTAGCTCTCCATCTAGTATCAGGAAGTGTCATCCAAATACAGTTCCAGTAGTTAGCTGTTTCAGTCATAGCTAAGCTGTCACTGTGATCAAGTCTTCATACTATCCTCTTACGTGAATTTCAGGCAACAAGATCTCTTTTCTGACTGATCACGAGCACTGAAACCTGGATCCATGGCGCAAAAGAGCCCCTTTGGTTCAACACCGCTGGTGACTGGATCTCCGGCAGTTATTAGGTGGTAAGATGTGATGCCTGGTTAGTATATAATAAATATTATTTAAAAGAGATTCGCTTACGAAATGGCTCAAAAGAGCCAAAGTAAAAGCAAAGTCTCTTCGAGACTCGATAGTATTGAGCCTGACCGCCTACCCGATATTTCTGAATGTCCCCACATCATTAATCGCCAGTCACTCATCATCACCCCAAGTGATCCAACGCCACGGCCTTGTCGCATCTGTCTTTTATCCTCGATACCTTTCTGGCTTTCTCTTTCAACCTTGCTTCTGACTCGTACTCTGGGAGCCGGCTCATCGAAAACTCTTATCTATTATCGTTTTGTCTGCTTTTGCGCAACGACCTTCTCTCAACCGCCTTCCAGCCGCCCACCGCTCTGAAGGTGAGAGGGACGGAGAGGTCTCGCGATTAACATCATATATCCGGCTCCTCCCTAATCATTCGTTCGCTTGCGTAAGCTCCCTGCTGTTGATGTTATCTCCGTCTCTGGCAGCAGTTCCAGCGCTGACGCTTGAACTAGTTTCCACTTGTTTTCTCATTCGGCGGGCTATCATTCCGCGGAACAGCATGGCGCCTCTAATGCCCCAAGCCCCCCATAAGGATGACTTGGAAGAAACGTGAGTGTGCTTGGCTACTCGCTGATTTCCTGTGGGACAGTCGTTTGTGGCAGTCCAGAGTCCGGCTAACCGTTGCAGATGGGTATTCCTAGAGAACGGCATCAACAATGTCATGGTCAAATTGGAAGAAGGGGTGGACATGAAGAACGTACGTGACTCGTCACTGTTTATTTACCTCTAACATTGGAGGACGTAGCTTGCTAACTTCTGGTGTTGCTATAGTATATGGCCCTATACACGTACGTCTGCCTGACAGACCGAGCTATCTAAAAGTCATCGTCGTCCATGGCTAACATTGAGATAGAGCGGTCCACAACTTCTGCACCTCTCATAAAGCCGTAAGCGGTCAAGCTATACAAGCACAGCGTGGTGGTGCGTCTTTCCTTGCCATTTCCAGATCTTTCATGATAAATACATCCGT
The DNA here is from genome assembly GCA_003574815.1 of Aspergillus spinulosporus. Taxonomy (NCBI): domain Eukaryota; kingdom Fungi; phylum Ascomycota; class Eurotiomycetes; order Eurotiales; family Aspergillaceae; genus Aspergillus; species Aspergillus spinulosporus. The sequence goes on along the minus strand of QPHH01000007.1, from coordinate 1,210,144 downwards.
AATGACAGCTGACCGTTAATACTAGCACACTTGCTTGGAGAGGAACTCTACAGAAAACTTGGAGAATACTTGTCGCGCCATCTTGAGTGGGTCCACGGAGAATCGATGGGTCATACGGATGAAGCTCTACTCTCATTTTATATTCGTGAATGGCAAAGGTATACGACCGCTGCCAAATATATAAACCACCTCTTCAGATACCTGAACCGCCACTGGGTCAAGCGAGAAATCGATGAAGGGAAAAAAAACGTATATGATGTGTATACTCAACACTTAGTCAAGTGGAAAGAGGATTTCTTCCTCAAGGTGCACGAAAAGGTCATGGGCGCGGTTCTTAAGCTTGTCGAAAAGCAACGGAACGGGGAGACTATTGAGCAATCGCAGATCAAGAGCATCGTCGACTCATTTGTCTCTCTCGGACTTGATGAAACCGACCCTACGAAGTCGACCCTTGAGATTTACCGCTATTACTTCCAGCGACCTTTCCTCGAAGCTACAAGGGTCTATTATGAGGATGAGTCGCGTCAGTTTGTGGCAGACAACAGCGTTGTGGAGTACATGAAAAAAGCAGAAATCCGTCTCGAGGAGGAGAAGGCACGTGTTGGACTTTATCTAAACAATGATATCTCAAAAGATCTGACCAGCACCTGTTTGGATGTACTTGTCACTGCACACTCGGAGCTCCTCCGTGATGAATTTCAACCGCTGCTCGACAACGAACGCCAAGATGATCTCGCTCGGATGTACCGGCTTTTGTCACGAATCAAGGATGGGCTGGACCCTCTTCGCACAAAATTTGAAGCACACGTAAGGAGGGCTGGCTTGTCTGCAGTTGAGAAGGTGGCTGCTGAAGGTGACTCCTTCGAGCCCAAGATGTACGTCGATGCATTACTGTCGGTGCACACCAGATACCACAGTCTCGTCAAGGAAGCTTTCAATGGCGAGTCTGAGTTTGTCCGCTCACTTGACAACGCTTGTCGCGAGTTTGTAAATCGCAACAAGATCTGCAAGTCCGGGTCTACGAAGACACCAGAGTTGCTAGCCAAGTACACAGATTCTCTGCTGAAAAGGGGATCGAAGGCTGCGGAGGAGTCAGAGCTGGAGGAGATGTTGGCACAGATCATGACCGTCTTCAAGTACATTGAAGACAAGGATGTCTTCCAAAAATTCTACTCCAAGATGCTTGCTAAGCGACTAGTCCATGTGAGCTCAGTATCTGATGACGCCGAGACCAGCATGATCAGCAAGCTCAAGGAGGCGTGCGGTTTCGAGTACACGAACAAGTTGCAGCGAATGTTCCAGGATATCCAGATTTCAAAGGATCTCAACTCGAGTTACAAGGACTGGCTTGAGAAATCTTTCTTGGATGATGATGATCGGAAGAAACTTGTGGACTCGCACTTCCAAATTCTCGGGACCGGTTTCTGGCCACTCACGGTGCCTTCAACTTCTTTCCTTGCGCCGCCTGAAATCGTCAAAACTTCCGAGCGTTTTCAGAAGTTCTATTGTGATAAACATAACGGTCGAAAGCTCACTTGGCTCTGGCAGCTGTGCAAGGGTGAGCTCAAGGCCAATTACATCAAGAACACCAAGGTCCCATACACTTTCCTCGTGTCTACATACCAAATGGGCATACTCCTTCTCTTCAATGAGAGCGACACGTTGACATACTCTGACATACAAAAGGCCACTACACTCACTCCCGAGATCCTTGATCCAAACTTCAGCATTTTCCTAAAGGCCAAAGTCCTTAATATTAGTCCTGAAGGATCTAAACCCGGCCCAGACTCGACCTTCTCCCTGAACTATAACTTCAAAAATAAGAAAATCAAGGTTAATCTCAACATCCAGATCAAGTCTGAGCAGAAGGTTGAGACAGATGACACACACAAGACAATCGAGGAGGACCGCAAGCTCTTGCTCCAGGTATGTCTTCTTGCCTTGTCTAACAATTTATTTGTACAACATTTACTTACTATCCTTTGTAACAGTCCGCAATCGTCAGAATCATGAAATCCCGAAAGAAGATGAAGCACGTACAGCTTGTGCAGGAAGTTATCCACCAGGTCAAATCACGCTTCCCCCCACAAGTACCCGACATCAAGAAGAATATCGAAGCATTGATGGAGAAGGATTACATCGAGCGTCTGGACGGCGATGAAATCGCTTACATTGCATGATTTTCTTCTCTTAAATCTACTTTACTTATCCATCATATCTCTATTCCAATTTCTTCCTCTAGGCGTTTTCTTTTTGCGAGACCATGGATTCATCAGCCAATATCATGTCCCTGTTAGCACACACATTTCCTTGTCTTCTGTCTATGACTACTCTTCTCAGCTCTGCAAACTAGCCGACTGCGACATCCACCTGCCATTTTCTATCTAGACTAAGAAAATGAGTTACCTTCGTCGTGATATAGATAAGATAGGTTGCAGGCCGTCTGATAGAGTACGCTTGACCAATCCTTTCGCATGGTCGTTTCCTTTGGTTCTTGGACTCGACCTCAGCTATTTCCTTGAGAGTACGTGACGCAGGTCTGTCATCGCCGTATTAGCTAGAGTTTTCTCAGCTCGACATACAAAAAGCCTCGATCATTGAGTCTAGAACTCAGCCCTCGAGCAAAACATCAGATATGAGTTAGTATCTAAAGAAACAGATAGGTAAATTAGGCTGAGGGGAGGTATTAGCTGTAGTTTGATCGCCTAAATAATGCTAACCATTGCGCCCGCCTAACTTGATACAGGTTTCAAAAGCTGTACGCAGCGTGTGAGGTGTGCTAGATGGGCAGTTAAGTGGGTATGTATGTTTACACAAAATAAGTGCAGATTAGAAGATTGTACTCGTTATTATCTTGTTCATTTTGTTGGCGGTTCGTTTTCGTTTGTGGGTTTTGAGGACTGCACTGCTACTTTCTCGGACTCCGACCCGGGGAGAGTTGCGCGTGGTTCTGTTTCGAAAAATTCTAGCGCAGCTGCTGACTCTTCTGGCGGTGGTGTTCGTGTGCTGTCCATTGGTACATTATTGATCCTGGTATCGTTTCGCTCAGAGATGTCTGCTTCTGTTTTAGGGTGAATGTCAAATTTTCGTTCGCCTTTGTGCTGCTCTGCTGAAGTTTCCGGGATATCGTCTCCCAATATAGATTCCTCCTTTGATAGTGGTGACTTTGGGTAAACAGTCTCATGATCTTCAGCATCGCGGCTGATAGTACCGACATTGAGATCTAAGCTCTCGCGCTTGAAGAAAATATTACTCAAGCGCTTCCTTCTGCTTCCGCTGCGTGAAATGGTGGAGGACGCCTCGCTGCGAAATGACTGGAACGACTGCCGTCTGTCTTTATCTGTATTCGTGTTCGTGGTGTCAATGGACTCTGTGGTGCTTGTTAAAGTCGGAGTGGACGGAGAAGTCACGGCAGCACTAGCGGTTGGGGAAGAAGAAGCTGACTTTTTCTCCTGCCACTCCTTTCTCTTCTCGGAGGCCCAGGTGCTCCAAGAACTGAAGTACGCGCCTGCCTTCTGGCTGACGGCGCTGACAGAGGCCTGGGCCTGTGTCATGTCTACGGCGGGTACGGCGACTTTGCGGTTTGGGAACCACGACGAGGCGCCGGAGCTGGAGTTAGAGGTGGAGTCCGAGTGTGAGGTTGGGAGAGTAGAGGACTGGTCCAGGGATTGTCGCGGTGACTGGGTTGCTGCCTTTTCTTCGTTCCGTTTGCGCTGTGCTTCGCGCATGGCTTCGATGTCTGCCCAGAAGCTGTTGAATGCAGCGGACACTTTCTTTTGGCCCGTGGAAATATGTCGATTGAGAGCTTCGCGGCCTTCACGCACTTTTTCGTCGAGGTGGAGGTCCGCGACTTGCTGGGAAATTCGTCTTTGAACGTCATCGATTGTGAGGCCGCCGGCAGAGGGATGTCGAGGCTCAGCGATAGAGAATAAAAGCGCGTCCGAGGTAAGGCGTTGAAACAAAGCGTAGTTGGAAGTAGTTCTCCACTGAGCTAAGAACTCCTGGTTGAACTCTAGCGCTGGGTCACCCTCGATGTTATAAGAGTCTAGTTGCGCTCGGTTACGGCGGCTCGGTTCACCAGTCAGGTAGGAGTTGAGTTCTTCATGATATTTCATGCATGACAGTAATGCCAGAAGGTACTCCTCGAATTGAAGCCTGATGAATTCTTCAGAACCCATGTACCCATGTGTTTTAGGTTGGTTGGGATGTGCTTCGTCCCAAGTATCGTTCACAATCTGAGTAATGGCATCGATCCAGCGTCGGTCCGCGACGGATAGAGTCAGTGCATTTCTTAAAGAGGGTGACGTGATATTAATCGTATCTTCGTCGAGCTGTTGAAGTGGTCTTCTTAGAGCATGTTTTGTGAATATGTAGGATTTTCTTACGTTAATTAAGATATCGCTATAGCGATCTTTCTGCTGCAGTAGCAAGGAATTCGTAGATCCGACAACGTAAGACTTTGTTCCATCATCTGCCAGTAGATCCAGCTGCTGCAGAGGTGTGTACGGTCCAAACATGCTTCCCTAAGCCAAATGAGATTCAACTATACTCAAGAGACACTTGATGTGCGCATACCTTTCCAAAAATCTGCAACGGGAGGCCCATATATGCCAGCACTGCTAGTGATCAGTACAAAAGTTCATGACAGAGAAACACATGCGCATATCATACAGGAGCTCCTATCGCTGGTTTTGAGAGAAGTTGGCTTTTTAACGGTCTGCGCATATGTATCAAAGGAAGGGTCGGCGCAATCTTGAAGGTGGTTCATGAGTCCCGGAATCAAAGACACAAGGGAGAACTGGATCATGCACAGTCGCTCGCATCTTGAGCCGAAGAAAAGCATCTACTCCGTGGCAATTCATAAGCATGGAGGAACAGCAGAGAAGTAGAAAATAGATTACCTTTGGTTGCAAAAGTAATGCCTTAAATAAAACAAGAGTCTGGTATTTGTAGTCATGGATCATTTCTCGTAGGGAAAGACCTAGTGCATGTCAGTAGCTGGTCAGCGCTTGGTAGGTTCAATCGAGTTCTCACCAAGGGTTTGATCTTTGAACCCTTCATCTTTCTCCAGACTAATTACCAACCCTTCCCGGAATTTCTAACAAGAGTGCGTTAGCAATTAAGCGTAGCGACAATTCCTAGGATTTCCAACCTTCAAAATATCAAGATCCGAAAAGTCCCTTTTTCGACCTCTTAACATCAGCCAGCATCCCAAGGCATATTGAGAATCCTCCACATTTCCCACGTTCTTCCTTATCTCCACAACCAGGTCTGAGGTAAGATAACCGTGACTGGCAGACTTACCGCTGCGCAAACCATGCCGAGGTGACGACAGAGAGTTTCTCCCTAAGTTGTCCAAGACACTTTGGATTCTCCGTCACCACAACAACCGCCTTCTGTACCGTAGACCTCGTCACATCCGGCGGTTTGTAAATAAGAGCATTCGAGTCAATTTGCCGTGAACAAGCAATGCCGAAGAGTGATGTTGGGGGCTCGGTGTCGGTGCCTCTGCGACGGAGAGTAAAGTAGGAGAATTCCTCAGTAGACCTAGCAGCGCGAATCCATGTCAGCCATATTATCTGTACGAAAGGAGAGTCCTGAGTCGTACATATGCGCTCCATCTGAAAGCGCCATGAACGGCAGTAGTGACCAGTCATTCTCGGCCGCAGGGTCGGTCCCTTCTGGTCCAATGCATAGTTCGATCTCCGGCCCCCTATACAATTAACTGCGTCAGTACTGATTGACAGTAATTTTTTTAGTTGACAAGGCACATGCTAGCCTTTCGGCTAAGTCGCATCGCTAAGTCGCAACGACAAAGAGAGCTCCAACGGCTGAACTGCGGGGGGGAGAACAAGCTCTTTCCCGCCAAAATTGCTGATTGTTCGCTTTATTCTTCGCTCCACGAAGCCACTCACCTAGCATGGTGAAAGTCGATGACCAGGACAATAGGGTCTTGGTAAACCCGAGTGTGCGACATGGTGTTGCATCCAGCGAAAAGACCAAGGTGAGACCGGCTCCGGTGGTAATTCCAGGGGGTCCTCCCTGCTAAAACAAAGGAAAGACTGGGAAGGCGTCCGCTTAAATCAGACAAACAGTTTACGACAAATACAAAACAAAAAATATTCGAGGAAAGACAAGGAGAGCGAATGGTTGCAGGCGATCGGTTTCTTTTGGTGGGCGGTGACAATTACCTCGTCGGGAGAGACCCCGCAGCGACCCCTGAGTAGGTATGGAAGACAGTGCTGTCTGGAGTACGATGTCTGAGCAAAAATGTATTGCATTTATATATATCTCGTTCGTAGGACAGATCTGGCAACCTCAAAGAGCACGTGCAAAACAGCTAACACATTGCTCTCAAATCCACCAACTTACCAACCAAGCAACAGGTAAATGGCCGTGTACAGCAAATCACAGGCAGGTCATTCAGGAGGACAAGGGTGATTTAGACGTTAATACAGACACATTGCGCATGACATCAATATAATCGTTCGTAAATAAAACATATAACCACATCACAGCTCTCGCGCCCAGTCTACATGCCAGAGATAGAGGAAAAAAGGAGAAAAAGAGCCCACGATATCGTGTTCATACTGCTACCAGCGCCGCATCCACGCGATTCATTAGGGCTTTATTGGAAACCTTGTTGGTTGAGCCCAGCTCCCTCGACAAGGGCTGGATTGACGTCGCCGCCCTGGTCGATGTTGTGGAAGTCCAGGATCTCCGAATACCTGGGAGTACCGAGTTAGTTCAAGAATCCTAATAGATATTGCTAAACAGAATGCGACCCACATCATGATTTTCCACGTGTCCACGGGCAAGTCGGCGTCGTTGAAAGACCAATCGAACTTCTCCTCCGCTACCGGCTCATCAGTCTCATCGTGGTATGGTGCTAGGTATGGAGAAGCAAGCGCCGCTTCAGCGCTGATTCGGTCCTTCGGGTTGTAAACGAGCATTGCTTTAAGGAGGTCGATAGCTATTTCTTGTTAGAGGTCGTCGTCAAGCAATACAATAGAAAAGCAGGACACGTACTGTTTTTATAATCCTCGTCCTCTTCGGGTTTCTTATCGGGATGCACGAGCGCCAGGAATTTTGGCAATTTTGCCAAATCTTGAGGCTCCCGCTTTGGTAGCGACTTGACGAACCGCAGAGTCTGTTCATGAGAAGTCAATTAGCGCACAATTCGCAAAATCAAAAGATGGCAGGGAGCTGTTTCTCACGTTCTCACTGCAAATCGTTTGAATAACATCATCCGGAGGAGTTCCGAGCAGCTCTGTGATGATGGAAAACTGATTGACATGGTCTTTCCCGGGGAACAATGGCGCTCCCAGCAGCATCTCAGCGAAAATGCATGCTGCGCTCCAAACATCCACCTTTGCATCATATTTCTGCCATGTGAGCATAATTTCTGGCGCACGGTAGTACCTGGTCGAAACATATCCTGTCATCTGAGGATCTTGAATGCGCGCAAGACCGAAATCGCAGATCTTAAGATCACAATTTTCGTTGATGAGGATATTGCTGGGTTTGAGATCGCGATGCACGACGCCTGCTGAGTGGACGTATTTCAGTCCTCGCTGGTCAAGTTAGTGTGAAACTTGGTTGCCACAGGCGCCAAATTAAGACGCACCATGATCTGATATAAGAAGTATTGTATAAACTGCTTCTCCAACGGCCTGGAGGAGATAAGTCTATGCAAATCGGTTCCCAGAAGCTCCGTGACGAAATAGCTGTAACGTATGTCAGAAGTGTTCCAGGACGGGGTTAATGCGGGTATCACGGGGCGGGCGTACATGTCCTCAAGAGGAGAAATGAAGATGTCGCTCAAGCTGATGATCTACTAGCCATTAATATCATGATAGCCACATGCAAGGCAGAAAAATTCCGAACGTGGACTGACGTTTTCGTGTCGCAGGTGTTTCAGAAGCTTCAGTTCGCGGTAGGTCCTCTTGGAAAGAACCGGGGTGCTGAAGGGCTTCATAATTTTCTTAACAGCAACCGGCTGTCCGGTCAATTGATCCCTCGCGGAGCTATAAAGATTGAGAGGACATATCAGTATGAGGTGTAGCTCAAGCGGGGAAGGCATAACCAAGGCTATCCTGGGCGATGCGCCATTGTGAGGGGAGGGGTCAGAGCCATACCAGACCAGACCAAAAGCACCCATTCCTACGGGTTGCAAATCTGTATATCTGCAGTCGGTCATGTAAGCACGAGTCGCTGGTTTCATGCGCGCTCGAGAGAAATCATACCTGCTGGTGATCTCGAAGGTCGTGCCGAAAATCTGCGCACGTACAAATTCCGCCATTTTGTTCGAGAGTTAGCGGGGAGACCAGGCGCGGGCGCACGAAAGAGATTCTGTTGTCTTTGGCTGCGGAACCGGACGGTCCTGCTTGCAAGATGAGAGAGAGGTGAGAGGTGGAAGAAAAATGAGAATGGAGGAGAGTGGGATAAGATAGAGAAGACAGTCGTGAAATGACGAGGAGAGGAGCCGGTGGTGCACTGGTGGCGGCGCGCCCAAGCCCGAATGAATGGTGTGTGGGGAACTAGGACAGGATGAGTGCCTCCTACTTAAGTTTAGTTTGCTGTGCTAGTAGCAAGTTTCCAATCCTTGAAGGGACCGAAAAATAAATGACGTGCGACTTCAGATACCACAGCAAGCTGGGAAAAGGAATAAACCGCATGCACCTGGGCAGCCCGCGAGTTGGCCCAACACCGCAGACTACACTCGGGGACCTTGCAATGGCACCGACACCTGGCACACATTGGCCGGAAGATGTTTCCATGCCTCCAATTACAGCTTACTAACATCGTCTTGCGAGCATTCAGTCTCTTGTCCAACATTCAATATGACATCTACTAGTGCATAGGTCAACAGGTGGCCTTCATCATCAAACATCCCCTCTTCGACGATAATCTTGGCAGAAGGTGAATTTGTGCAGCCATCCTCGGTAAATTTCTAGATCTACGAATTTTTTTTTGGATCTCGACCGACAGCAAGTTTGTCAAAGGGCTGGAAATCAGGAAGTTCTAGGCTCCAGGTTACTAGCGCAGGCGTGTTCTGGTGGAGAGTCCCAGAGAGAGAGAAGGAGAATACGTCATAGACGGTCGACCTCCGGACCCTCTTCCACATTCAGCTTCAACAACAACACAGGTGCGCATTGACATTATTGGAGGGCCAGAAGAGAGTCAGGACCATTGTACCAGGATGCTCGAGCCCTGGAATTATCCGGTTGAGTCCATCTACGTATTGCACCTCATAGGGCGATATACACCACATACCGCGTTGACTCAACCTTCTGGGCAAGCTACTATGACAGCACAGACGTTCACCGCCTGCAGAACTATATATAGTGGCATACAACATCGCAGAACTGGCTTACTTCTCGCACATTCTCCTGCGAGTTCTAAGGGTTCGGCCGCATTCTTCACGCAGACAATGCTGTGGCACGTTCGGGCATAAATTTAGCTGTCGAGGTATAACCTGCTGCCTTGCGCCTCTGTTCGCTTACCGCTCGAAGGCCGCTCGAATCCTACTTTGGATCTATGGGCGATAGCAGACAACTACAGGTTATGGTTACTCTCGAATCAATTCGTTAATTATGAAATCCTTCCAGCATACTATAGCTATCCCATGTATCCATGTATGTTTGTCTCGACAGATCAGCCGTCGTCGATGTCTTAGTCCTTTGCTGCTCTCTGTGGGCAACGGCAATCCAAGGATAGAGGACTAAGGTACAAAGCCTGTCGGTCTGTATGCGCATTCTTTCCCTTTCGTTAGTTTCGAGATGGTTTTGTATGTTCGGCATGGAATCAGACTTCGGCAAGCTCATTGAGTTCCCATCGGCTAGACGCCTAGTAGTCATGAAGGCAAGGAATACGGTTATTCCTCCAGCGGAGCTTTTCGCGAGATTTATACCAAGGCCGTCGGGTGCTACATCATGGCCAGGTATATGAACGCACACCCAACTAGAAAGTTCGATCTTGCAAAGCCGCAAAATCATAAGAATGATGCCTTATAGTGAGACACTGACAAATAGACTTGATACTGCTAGTAAGCATCAAACAAAAGCAGTAGCCAAATTTATGGCTGTAACACAGCCTCAAGGTCATGCTCCGCTTGGCTTTGGTCCGCAGGGGTTATCTGAGGATAACTTGTCTTCTTTGCCTCAAACCCGTTTCGTTTAGATATGAGGCGGGTGCATTGGGGCACTCAAAATCCTATCTGAGTTTCGGGTCGTCTCCTGAGCTCCTCGCTCCGTTTAGGAGGAGCGGACAGGCACTTGGCTTCCAGGCCAAAATGGCAGATCTCTCAGGGCGGAGTTGGAGGTTCTGAAAATCCCTAGCATTGTAAATCGCCCTCAACTAAGAATTGAGTATGCTCCCTGGGCCTCTCTTTCAGCGCGGTTCGCGTGGTGAACTGCGATTGAGTTGGGGCTCAATCGCGCTTATGAGGTGAGAACGATTAGGTATAAGGGTCTTCACCTCGCAAATCAGTCAGGCGCAATGCGAACTACAATCGTCCTTGCTCCACTCCAATGTGATGGGCAAAAGCACGGGCACCTGGAGGTTGGAGCCCAGCCTCATTAACTCTGGTGGCGTTGGCTAGGCTGAGCAGAGCCATTTCGCCCGAAAAGACTCGAAAGGGGAAAAGTCAAACGGACCAGTCTGCCCCGCCAGAATCATTCAGGTTCGAGTTGTCCTGTCAGGCACCAGATTGGTAAGACTTCCAAGTCCTGCAGGCTTCCAAGCATCGGTATATACGAGTTTGGCCCGGGGCCCAGCTTCTCTGGGGCCAATATGTCGCTGAGATGTTGCACAGCCATCATGTGCTTGGAGTTGACGTCACGTGTCTCTTTTGTACGACAAGAAAGCCCAAGGGTGCCTAAACGGGGCGAATTGGTTGGTGGAAGGATCGGTTTGTGACAGCTGTAACTTGGATCTTGAAAATCGGAGCTTGCCGCGCTTCTGGCGGGAACGGATGGGTAAGTGGGAGGACGGAAGTCCCCTGTAATAAAATGCCAGGACATGGTGGTGGGAGCGACTGCAAGACGAGCCTGAATACGTATCGAGTCCCCGACTCACGGAACATATATAGCAGTCATAAGACGCACAGGGCGGGAGACAAAAGCCATGAGGCATGTGTAACGAAGAATAATGAAGGCCAGTCACACCAGCCGTCGTCGAAAGGATCTGGCTCCCACAGCCCTGGAGGCCACCGGTATTAATGCTTAGCTACAGAGTACACCGGAGTACGGCCATGAATCTAGGAACTGATGTCACAGCTATCCGATTCAAGGCGAATTTATCTGGAGATCATGAATTCTTGTCGGCTATCACTACCAAGGAGCTCTTATTTGCGGCTAACTGTGCTGGTCCACATATCATCCCACAGATCGAGATGGGCCATAGGCCTGTAATCTGGTAACCACGCATTTGTCTAGTTTACCTTACTCTGGGGTACAAATTACGTATGGGATACGGGATCCTCTCCAGCTCAACTCCACCGCGCCCACGATCAATGGAGGAGATGACGAACACTCACTTTCTCAAGAGAAGTCAATGTGATCAGACTATAGAAGCTAGGGTGACAATATTCATTAGAAAATCGTGCAAAATAGTAATAGCGGTTCTGATCCTACCGTTCTACGACGTCAAGTCGCCTCGCTAATTAGCTACCAATTAGCTGTCTTGGATTCGTTGAGGGAGAGCAAGGCAGATTATCTCATTCTTCGTGCTTGGGTTTAATCTCAGTCTCTCAACCAGGATTAGGATTATTATTATGTCTCGTACACAACGTGTCAAAGTTCAACCATCAGACTAACCCAATTGTAAGTATTACCTGCATATCGCCGTGCTGTGTTTCTGCCTCGCCCTCGAACCTCGCCGGTGGGAATCGCTACTTGCTTACATTATCTGACTCTTGAGATCCGCGCCCCCAGCCGACTCCCACATCATCCCCCGATCGCCCTCTGCTACCCTTTTTGGCGTCGGCTCGTCGCTCTCTCACGCCTTCGTGCTCCGCAATCTGTATCCTGTCACCCCTCACCCCATTCGACCGGCCCTGGCGAGACGTAGCTCTTCCACAGCTAGACGTCGCTCGCAGCTCTTCTCCGTCCTCTCCCTAGTCTCATCACCTGCGCCGCAGCCCGTCACCCCGGTCCTCGGCAGCCTGCAGTCGCTGCTCAGACCTTCGTCCGATCCCTAATCCTCCCCGTAATCCTGTCCCTGAGACACTACCATCTGTTCCAATACCCCCCGCAGGCATCACCAGTTCTCCAGACGCTGCAGTTGCTTCATCTACATCGGTCATTGCCCCCTCCATCGCGCATATACCCGCCAGCGATCATCTCGGGCTCGAGAATTGCCTGTTTCTCAACAACCTTGGACTTAACCGGCCTTGACGTTGCTCACCGGCTGACGCCGCTTGCTCGGTGAACAGCGTATGGTCCAACCAGACGCTGTCGAAGACAGTATCTAGAAAATGGGGTCGTGTTTCAGTTCGGAGTCACCAGGAGATGCGGAACAGAAGAAGAGAAGCCAGGCGATCGACCGGAGACTAGAAGAGGACTCCAGGCGTCTACGGCGAGAGTGCAAGATCCTGCTACTCGGTACGCTGCAGCTCCCTTTCCTTTTCTCGACAATCGGCCTGCGATGGGTCAAAAGGGTATCCTCAGAAGCTAATCTTTCCTTCTTGATAGGATCTGGAGAAAGCGGTAAATCAACGATTGTGAAGCAGATGAAAATTATTCATCAGAACGGATATACGGTCGAGGAGCTGGCGCTGTATCGACTCACGGTCTACAAAAACCTGCTCGAATGCGCGAAAGCTTTAATAGGAGCCTACCACCAGTTTAACCTCGAACCTACAAGCCAGAAAGTCCGCGACCATATCGAGTTTCTCGCCGATTACAACATTGACCCAGATCCCAATATACCTCTCGATCCCACAGTAGGGGACGCCATAACCTATATCTGGAATGATCCGTGCACATCAACAGCATTAGAAAGACAGAATGAGTTCTACTTGATGGATTCGGCGCCTTAGTGAGGATTCCTCGAGCTTGTCCTTGTATACGTATGCTGAACAAGTCTTAGTTTCTTCGAGGAAGCAAAGCGCATAACGTCACCAGATTATATACCAAACGTTAATGATGTGCTGCGTGCAAGAACCAAGACGACAGGTATCTATGAGACACGCTTTACAATGGGTCAATTAAGTATTCAGTAAGCGCTTTTCCTACCTTGAGTCATTGATCACTACTAATAACTGCTATAGCATGTTTGATGTCGGCGGCCAGCGCAGCGAGAGGAAAAAGTGGATTCACTGTTTCGAAAACGTCACGTCTATTATCTTCTGCGTGGCATTAAGCGAATACGACCAAGTCCTATTAGAAGAGGGAAACCAGGTAGGCTGCGCTCTCGGCTGTGATTTCGCCCCTAAGGCTAAACTTTCCGATAGAACCGAATGATGGAGAGTCTGGTACTCTTTGACTCTGTCGTCAATTCTCGATGGTTCATGCGAACAAGTATCATTCTCTTCCTGAACAAGGTGGATCTTTTCCGGCAAAAGTTACCGCGCTCCCCATTGAGCAACTACTTTCCAGATTACTCAGGCGGCAACGATGTGAATCGAGCCGCGAAATATCTCCTTTGGAGGTTTAATCAGGTCAACAGAGCGCACCTGAACTTGTACCCTCAGTAAGTCTTACGCGATTGACCTTTCCCCATACCCGGATAATCTAACAATTTGGTAAAGCTTGACGCAAGCTACCGACACAACGAATATCCGACTGGTATTCGCCGCTGTAAAGGAGACCATTCTGCAAAATGCTTTAAAAGACTCAGGAATTCTGTGAACGACAACTGAGTCGCCTTCGCCTCATTGTGCCCGACATGGCTCCATCATACCGCATGAAACAACATCCCTGCGTCCATTCCACCTTTCCACCCTGATGGCTTCATGTTCGTTCTTATTTCTCTCTTTTTCTCATGTTCTATTCCCCTTCCTACGTTTTTGGCGGAGAGTTTTCGGCGTAACGGCATTCATGTTTCCAATTACCCATTTCTTTGGCGCCGGGTTGGGTCATGTTCATTCGTACTTCTAGCATGGTGGTTCCCATTCCTTTTCCTGTCTCCTAATTCCCCACCTTAATCCTTCTGAGATCGGGCGGGTGCTTGATTAAAGCTGTTTGTCTGCATCATTTAGTTATTGACACGAACTACTGCCTTTGTTTCTTATTCGATTCACTGACTCTGGTTGTCTTGTGGTACATGAGCATTATATTGTGATCTAAAAAGTTGCAGACCGCGGCACTATACTTTGCATATATCATGCGTGAGGGCTTCCGATATCCAGTCTCTTATGCCCTGAGATTGTTTTTCTTGATGTTTTCTTATCCATACGTTCGACCTCCAATGGTCAGTGTCTTTTATATCATGTTGTCTTTGGATAGGGGTTCCTCTAAATATACTTTTCGAATTGTAATGTTCTGGGAATATAGGTACTTGTCTTATTATTCCAAGGTCGGCCCCAACTGGTATTGACTGGGTAGCCCTTCGAGGGTATATTGACTGACCGAGAGTGGGAGATGAAATCAAGGCTGTGGCGCTGATAAGGCAGGTTTCCGACTGGTATTCGAGATCAAACCATATACCGGTGCTGGAGTGGTCAGATTAGTATAGTCACATACAGCGGCTGCGTCATAATAGTAAAGGGGCATATCTCTTTGACCACAGGTTGAACACAAGGACAACGCCATGTGAGCTGTCTTCTCTGTGAATAATACTCTTAACAGCGTCCATAATTGCTCGATCAGTGGCCCGAGCACTGACGGCTGCTCCTCCACAGTGGAGAGCAAGTCTAGACCCTCAGCTAACTTCTGAGACCCAGACAGCTTGGACCAGTCCACGGTTCTGGAATGTAGAAACCGTGTTGAGCTCATCTGCATCGCTGCGGCCCGGGTGCCCGTGCTGCAATACCCCTCATGCAGTGATTCGATGATTTCCAGGTTCTAATCCCAGCATGCCCGTCACGGGATACAAGGACCAGGCCATAGCTCCTCGTCATCATAACCCCCTCCCTTACTTCCAACCATCCTTCTCCGATTGCATTCCTTAATTGACATTACTCGTTCAGTTGTTGAAGCTTGTTATATCGTGCTCATTCGCATCTCTAGCTATTGCGCAGCCTTTCTTTATTTTCAACGCCCACTATCAAGTCTCGACCCGGCATCCCAGCTACATTCAGACGCATCGCGCAAACGTTTAAGACATTGGCATCATGTCTGAGGGACGTCACGAAAGAAGACCCTCCGTTGGAGCCCCGGTTTCGGATCTCAAAGGACCAATTGGCCCTGGGTTCAGTCGGCCTAAGCACAAACGCAACTACACTGGCTTTGGGAAGGCGGAGATCAAGAGTGTTGAAGCCAGTATCCCTGAAGCATTACGAGAGGCGTAAGTGAACGGAATCTTGACTCTTTGCTCTACCAAGCGACTAGCATGACTAACTTGGTCTGTCATCTAGATGGAGGAAACATGTAAGTTACGAGTAGACTCCAATAACACTTTCTATGTGCTATCCACGAACGACGAGACTAACATAATATAGTCTGTGTCAGGCTTTACAAACAAAGAAGAATTCGAGGTATGTCAGCTGCTTTTATGCTGATACACCTCGTGACTCTCTTTCCTCAACAGCATGAACTCGTACGCCATGTCGAAACTACGCTGGCACGCTCGCTGTACAATTGTGATGAACTGTATGCTCCCTTGCCTCTTTTTCTCTCGTGATTTGAACTCTGACCAGACTTAGTGCTGCATACTCTGGAACCGCTCTGGCTTTCCGAGACCGGTTGATCATCGAATGGAACAAGACCCAGCAGAGGCAAACCTTAAACGACCAGAAACGGGTCTACTGTAATACAGAATGGTTAGCTTTGTGGATTCTGCGCTGACCAATTTAACAGATCTGTCACTTGAGTTCCTGATGGGCAGGGCCCTCGATAACGCGATGCTCAACGTAGGCATGAAGGACGTTACGAGAGGTAGGAGCCGAGCAATTACTGTAAAGGCTGTATTGCTAAGCCATGCATAGAGGGTCTGAACGATCTTGGCTTCCGTGTTGAGGACGTGATTAGCCAGGAGCATGACGCTGCTCTTGGTAATGGTGGTCTGGGCCGTCTGGCAGCATGCCTACTCGACAGCCTTGCAACTCTCAACTACCCTGCCTGGGGTTACGGACTGCGTTATAGATACGGAATCTTCAAGCAGGAAATTGTAGACGGATACCAAGTTGAAATCCCTGATTATTGGCTCGATTTCAACCCCTGGGAATTTCCTCGACATGAAATTACCGTCGACATTCAATTTTACGGCTGGGTGAGGACCTACGAGGATGAGAACGGGAAGACTGTGCATTCATGGCAAGACGGCGAGACGGTGCAAGCTGTGGCGTATGATGTCCCAGTTCCAGGATACGGCACGCGTACGACGAACAATCTACGTCTTTGGTCAAGCAAAGCAGCTAGCGGCGAGTTCGACTTCCAGAAGTTTAATGCCGGTGACTATGAAAGTGCAGTAGCGGATCAGCAACGCGCTGAGACAATTTCAGCTGTCCTTTATCCGAATGATAACCTGGATAGGGGAAAAGAGCTGCGGTTGAAGCAACAGTACTTCTGGTGCGCTGCCTCCCTTCACGACATTGTAAGAAGGTTCAAGAAGACAGGTCGTCCATGGAGGGAGTTTTCAGATCAGGTTGCCATTCAGCTCAACGATACTCATCCCACATTGGCGATCGTCGAACTGCATCGCATCCTCATCGATAAGGAAGGCCTTGATTGGGATAAATCCTGGGAGATCGTGACCAACACTTTCGGCTACACTAACCACACCGTCTTACCAGAAGCTCTCGAAAAGTGGTCGGTGCCCCTACTGCAAAACCTCCTTCCTCGTCACATGCAGCTTATCTTCGAGATCAACCTGTACTTCTTGCAATTCGTGGAGAAGAAATTTCCCGATGACCGCGAGATTCTCTCGAGAGTGTCTATAATTGAGGAGTCGCATCCCAAGATGGTCAGAATGGCCCATGTTGCGGTCATTGGCTCCCACAAAGTCAACGGCGTCGCCGAGTTGCACTCGGACCTTATCCAGTCCACCATATTTAGAGACTTCGTCGAAATCTACGGCCCAGACAAGTTTACGAATGTCACCAACGGGGTAACCCCACGCCGCTGGCTCCATCAAGCAAACCCTAGGCTGTCCGACCTAATTGCTTCCAAACTTGGAGGCTACGATTTTCTGACCGACCTAACTCTGCTCGACCAGCTAGAAGATTACGCAGACGATAAGGATTTCCAGAGAGAATGGGTAGAGATCAAGACCTCGAACAAGCTCCGGCTCGCTAAGCACATCAAGGAAACAACCGGGTATAGTGTGAACCCTAACTCTCTGTTCGACATCCAGGTGAAACGCATCCACGAGTACAAACGCCAACAACTCAACATCTTTGGTGTCATCGACCGCTACCTGAAGATTAAGTCCATGTCTGCTGAGGAGAAGAAGAACGTCCAGCCTCGCGTCTCTATCTTCGGCGGCAAAGCGGCCCCAGGCTACTGGATGGCTAAAACAATCATTCATCTCATAAACGAGGTCTCATCAGTTGTTAATAATGACGCAGATGTTGGCGATCTTCTCAAAGTTATCTTCGTTGAAGACTACAATGTCAGCAAGGCGGAGATCATATGCCCGGCCTCCGACATTAGCGAGCACATCTCTACGGCCGGCACCGAGGCGAGCGGCACAAGTAACATGAAATTCGTCCTCAATGGAGGTCTCATCATTGGCACCTGCGACGGAGCTAACGTAGGTCCTCCTTTCCCTTTTTCTCCAAGCCCCGATACTCCATGCTAGCCCTAACTGATCAGCCCCGAAATCTACATAACTAACCACTCACCCGATAGATTGAAATTACCCGCGAAATCGGCGAACAAAACATCTTTCTCTTCGGAAACCTCGCCGAAGACGTTGAAGAAATTCGGCACAAACATATGTACAGCGGCTTCACTCTCGATCCGCATCTCGCCCGTGTTTTTGATGCCATTCGCTCCGGCACATTTGGCGATCCCTCGCACTTCTCTGCTCTGCTCGCTTCCATTGCCGAGCATGGCGACTACTATCTTGTCTCGGATGACTTCAATTCGTACATCAAGACACAGGAGATGGTAGACGAGGCGTTCAAGGATCGCGAGGAGTGGGTAAGCAAGAGCATTACCAGCGTTGCGAGGATGGGGTTCTTCTCCACGGATCGCGTGGTTAATGAGTATGCGGAGAGTATCTGGAATATTGAACCGTTGCCTGTTAGGGATTAACTATTTTACGGTCTAGGATAGCTGATAATCGGGTGGGCTTTGTGGGCCTTCTTGAATCTCATTCTGACGCATGCTCTGCGGGCCGGCTTAATGTCGTACTATCGTTTGGTTCTTCCTATGTCTTCAAGCTGTCATATCCTATCCATTGAGCAGTCAACCAGAGTTATAGCCTTGGTAGAACTAGCTTGAAGAGGCAGTTGAGCCCTTGTGTTTCAAGAAGTTATGCTTCATCTACAGTAACCTGTTAAGTAAAAAATTAATTTGTCTAATGGACGCGATGTGCTACACCACGCACATCCTATAAATTTGACCCCCATATATCCACTATGTATCTCGTTGAGCCTGATTTTTACTCGATACACTTATCCATCTATGCATGAAGAGGGAATGAGCACCACACTATCTATGTAGAAGTCAACTCAGCCATCCTCTTCTGTAGCTCTGGTATAGCCCTCAATTGGAGATCGAGTTCTTCCTTCTCACTAAAAACGCAAAAAGCAGTTAGTAGAAAGCCAACACAGTTCAACCACCAGAAGCAGAACGAAAAGAAAGAGAAAAAGGCAGAACTTACTCCTCCAGCTTCATTCTCTTCTCCCAATCTAGTCCGGTAAAGATATACCCGCCCTGCCCGTCAAACTGCAAAATCATCTTATGGTACTTCCACAGACTGCGACGATGCGAAACCGTCATGAGAGTTGTGCCAAGTTTCTTCGCCGTTTCATACATGACGCGCTCAATCTCAAGCGTAACGGAGGAAGTACACTCGTCCAATATCGCGAATTTAGGACGGTGGTAAAATAGTCGCGCCATTGCGATTCGTTGCTGGAGACCGATGGAGAGAACGTCGCGCCATTCCTCCTCGGCATCCCAGCCGCCAGGACGATCAACGACAGAAGCAATTTCAACAACAGATAGGATGTCGTACAAATCATCGTCCGTAATGCCCTTGGCGCGCATTTCGCGCACCCCATCTGGGTATATAACCTGTTGACGGAGGGTGCCGCGGGAGAGGTAAGGCCGTTGCGGGATGTAAAAGATGTCTTCAAAGCGAGGCTTCTTCACGCGGCCGCCGTAGACGGGCCAGAGACCGCCTAGGATTCGGAAGAGGGAGGATTTGCCGCAGCCGTTGGGGCCGACAATGAGGAGGTGGTCGCCTGGGTGGACGGTAAAGGTGAGTTTGCGAACGAGAACGTCACCATTAGGGGAGACGATGGGGACATCAGTGAATTCGATTGCGTCGCTTTCTTCAACGATACCGCGGCCGGAGAGGACGGCAGCGTTTTCTTCTGTTGATGCAGAGGATACAAGTTTCTTTTCGAAGTGTCCAGCTAGGAGGTCGTCCATCACATCCAGTAGGGATGATACACGGGCTGTGAAGCCTGCTAGTTCTGAGATTTCCTTATAGGAGAACATTAGACGGCCGAAGGCGTCCGATGAGGAGAGTAACATGCGTCTGTTAGTGACAAAGCCTGTTTCGTGCATTAGTCCCTATTCGAGTACGGTTACTCAAAAACCGGAAAGAAAGGACTCACTTTCTGTACGGTCGCCCATTGTCTGGGTGACTTGACCAGAAATTCTAAAAAAAACCGGGACACTGCATAGAATCAAACCCAGCGCGCCCCAGAAGTATTTGATAACAAAATCCTCCATAAATCCATGATATAGGCGCCTACGCAGGATTCGATTCACATGCTTTATGAGGGTGAAATAGCCCTTGTCCAAAGTGTCCTTCTCTGCTTCGTGGCCATGATATAGAGCAATTTCTTCACAGTAGTCGATTAACCTCGAATGGAGAAACCTGAACTCGCCTTCCAGGCGAGCTTCATCGGCAACGTATTTACCAAACGGTGGCGTCAATGCGCGCATGACGTTGGCAGATAGTTGAACTAAGAGGCTCATAATAAAGAGACCTTCACCTCCAACACTCTTCGAGAGCGAGTAATTGTAGATCACCATGTCAAGTATTGGCTTGGCCAGATTAGAGTATAGTTCCGCCAAGCTATCAGAGAATCGGGATACGTCCACTGTAATGAGCTGATCAGGGTTCTTGACTCGGTCGTCCAAGGCCGATATCGCATAAAAGGTCATGTTCGATAGGTATTTGTCGTGAATGTGATCGGTTAGGCGCTTGCGGTAGCTGAGTGCAAGCTTACACTGATGATAAGACAACTATTTCCGGGGGGGAAACATGTTAGCTACTTTCTGTTCCAGCGGCAAGTAATCTATCCCTGAGTGTGCATGATACCCACCATAGAGTTCGTAAACGTCGCAGGCACCGCAACAATCATCCACCACACTAGTCCCAGAAGAAAGTCCTTTCCCTTTCCTCGCACCAAATTGCTGACAAGTCGACCGTCCAGCTCTGCAACGTAAAGACTGAGCAGCGTCCGCAGCACCAAGAAAACACTATGGCTTATCAACAAACGTAACTCTTTACTCCGCCACCCCGGGATCACGATCTTGAGCAGACGTGCCAAGTTCCGGAAGAATTCACGATTCACGCCCACCTTCTTCCGTGGTTTGTCGCCGCCATCGCCGAGGCTGCTGGTTCCTGGTTTCCTCCGCAGCTCCACCTGGCGTTGAGAGGCCGCTTTCTGCTCCGATATGGCATTATGGATGCGTTTTGCAAGGGCAGCGAATAGCGCGAGATAGACTGCTCGAGAGATATTGGTGCGGTGGCGGAGGTATAATGATGCCAGGCTGGAGAAAATATGTCGGATAGAGCGTTCTTGCCGAAGTTTCGACTGAGCAGCCATAGTGACAGAAATGGCCGCTCATGCGAGGATAAAAATGACTTTATCAAGGCGACATGACCAATGGCGATACTTCTTTGAGGAAAGTGATGCTATTGTTGGAGGTTGATTGAAGAAAGGTGAGATAGCTGAAGTGCCCCATAAACTGGCATGTGAACGCGACCGGGCCTCTCCGCAAAGTCGGGGATGGAGCCGAGGTCGGGCCAGGGTCGAGTTCGCCCATGATGTCACCCAACTACACTTACCTCAGGCATCAATCAACCATATTTTGTAGCTATATAGTTTGATGTACTCCGTAGTTTGAGCTCACTTCAAAACTGAGAATGGATCATAATAGGCCCGCCTGATGGCGAATAAGGCGGTTATTGAACGGTGATAGTACACTCGAACAAACAGAGCCAAATGGACCCAGAGCATCCTACAACTAGCGTACAAAAACAACATCGCGCCCATAGGGGTACGGACGGGTCGAGACCGGGTATGAACATGCTATGACAAGTATACGCTAATGATCATGAGCAAAAATGAAAAGGCATGTACCGTAGTGGGTATATAAAAGATCAACAATACAGTGGCTGATAGAATGTAAATATGCGCACTACATCTTCGTGACAAGAGATAGCCCACGGAAAGAAGTGCTAAATCATGGAGCAGATGGTTGTTCGCGGCCTAAAATGCTTCTTCTGGCCCTACTTGTGTCGGACACAGAGGGTGTTCTCCTGCCGCTGTTAATTTGAGCGGCAATCTGACTTTGCCTGAACCTTTCATAGGCTTCCGAGTCCTGCCGCTGGATTGCCCATAGTTCTTCAACCGTAGAGCCCAGCTCCTGGAAGGCTTTGTCGGCACCCACACTCTCAAAGTGCGAGCGAGTCTGTTCTTCATGCAGACGATCTAGTTTCTCACGCAGAGCTGCCAATTGAGACTCATCCATAATTTCAGGAGACTCAGCCTCCTCCGCCTGATCCAGAGGAAGGAAGTCGCGACGTATGTTCTGTCCGAGACGATGGACGTGGCCTTCTTCGGAGGTCATTGCGCGAGAGTGGAGGGATGTTATAGAACTAGTCCGTGATAGCCGGACAGCATACTGGTCACCTTCATCATCATCGACGGCATTCTCGTTGTCAGCGACAGCGCCAGCCGATTGGAGGTTCCCTATGCTCGTGGCAAGATAGCTATCGTCTCCTGAATTTTGAGAGCTTGTATCCTGGGGCGGTTGCAGAGGCTGTGGCACAATCCGTGTCTCCGGGTATTCATCCTCGAAGCGCTGGATCATTTTTTGCAGTGTGCTATCAAGAAATTGGAGACGCCCTACACGTCCCGTTAGCACCATTCCTGCAGAAACGAGGCGAATTCAAACTTACTGTAATTAGCGTCATTACCTGCGCGATCCTCACGCACGAGTGCAGACTCAATTCTGCTGCGTATACCACGAGCCGAGTCTAGAAGGTTCTTGGACATATCGCGGGGACGTTTAGCAGCTAATGACCTAGATTTTCGATGCCTAGGTGTTGTTGTGCCACTTGGAGGACCTGACACATCACCTGGCAAATGATGATCGAGGTTACCAAGACAGACCCCGAGAGCTTTGACCACACCCGTGCCTCCAATGACATAGTCCTCATCAGGAGCAAGCTCATCGTCATCCTCAGCCCCTTCTTCTGCAGTACCATTACCGACAATGTGCTGGAGGATCTCAGGAATCGGTACCAAGTTTCGTGGCTGCGATGAATCGATGTTTTCAGAGAGCTCTGCCTCAAGAGCCCCGCCTTCGAGATTGTGAAGACAATATGCGACAATTTGAGATGCTAAGGCTTTGACAACTTCGTTGTTCTCGGCGCTTGGATCTTCAATATCAATGGCAATAATGGTCCGCGATACGCGCACTGCAGCAAGGAGAGATGCATAAACAGCACACGCTTCTTCCTGGGCTTCCGGATCTATCGCCGACGCAAGAGCGACGATTGCGGGATTTTCCAGTATACTCAAGTGGCTTAAACTCGGGCATTCCGGCAGAATCTCAGCAAGGGCTATCGTATGGTCAGAAGAAAGGTTGACATCGGCCAAATGGATGCGCCTCAAGTTGGGCATCTTAGGAAGGAAGCGTCTAAGGGTCGACAATGCGTCGGGCTGTGACGAAAACAACGCAGGATTATGTGAGAAATCAATAAACCGAATGTTGGGCAATTGCGTGAACGCTTGGAGCAGCGGGTAGATGGTAGAAGGTGTCAGGGAACAATCTGCCAAGCTTAGCGCGTAGAGAGGAAGGTGGCTTTCGATAGCATCGGTAATGAGGTCCAAATCTTCCCCTATAGGATTACCTCCTAAATCCAAGCCTTCACATTTGCCCGATTCTAGATATCGAACAACATGTTTTAGGCCTTCCCGGTTCACCCCATTATTGGCTAAGCCCAGCCTTCTCAAACCAACGGTTGTGGCAGCCTCACATATCGTTTTCACATCTTCCATTGTAGGCTTGCATTCGCTGAGCAACAGTTCTTCAAGGTGGTCGCCACCAAACCGGTTTGAAAGAGAATTTGCGAACACAGTGGCCACATCGGCATTACCGGAAGTGGGAGTGGAATTCGTCCTTTGATTCACATTTGTAGGATCATTCAGTGGGATAGGGGCCGCTTTTGGTAGTGGAATGCCTGAAAGATCGATGGCTTTGAGGGATTTGGAGAGATGAATGAACAAACTGATATGGCGCCATCCTTCTGTGCCGATTTTCGGATTATCCTTTAGAGATAGCTTTTCCACGACGCTGAATCTCTCAATTTTTTCCGTCGATTTGACGTTACCGTTCCTATTTTTCCCACGCCTTCGCCTCATCTGCTCCACAGTTTTAGTGGATAGTAGGCCTGAAAGTATGGCGCGAACGGCTTCGTCCGTCAAAGAGCATTTCTCAAGAATTAACTTCCGCACCGGTACAACAGCCAACCAGTCGCTGAATGTGGCAATGTCTTCAGAAGTCATTGGGAAATTGCTAAGGTTCAGCACAGCGACAGTACCAGGGGACTCTGCTAGTGTCGATGAAGGCGACGAAATTTCATCAACAATCCGTTTGAGAACAGGCGTCTCACGCAATTGACAACAACGTCGATAAATCCGAATGGGATCCGTCGTCGGATGACTCTGCGCTCCAGGCCGAGCACCACTAGATGCATTGCTTTTTGAATCGCTCTCATGATCATCAGCTGTCAGCTGCAGTGGGATGGAGCCGTTCGCTTCCGCCAGTCTCCGCTTTCTCTCCCTTCGTTCCTTTCTCTCCTCTTCTGATCGCTTTTTCTTCTCTTGCTTCCTTGTAGGCTCCTTGAGTTCACCATTTGGCTTCTCCCCGCTCGTCGGCGTCGTAGGAGAGATGTTTCTGGCAGGACTATTCTCCTGGGTTGACGTGTCTTTACCACCCTGCGTATCTTGCGGACGCTTCGGCGATTCAGCCTCATCCTTACTCTTGGACTTTGAGCTTGTTCGCTTCAACTTGTGACCGTTCAAATCAACGTGACGTCGCGCTGTGCTTGGGCTTTCCTCATCGGAATCCCGGGGTGCTATACCCGCAATCTCGACGTCAACGCAGAAGGCAACCCGCCGCAACTTCGCCTGGTTCAAGTTTGGAACTTTACACCTATCCCGGTCTTTATCAATGTTTAGTGTGCGACGCTCACAAACAATACCATTGCCAGCAGCTGGCTTTCCCCCACTGGAACCAGAGGAAGATAGTTTCCTGAACGCAGTCTGCAGAAACGAGGGGCCCCGGGGCGAGCTAGAAGTGAATGGTGTATTCTCGTCCTTCCTCTCCTCTTCCTTATCCTTGGGCGAGTATGCTGCGCCGAACGGATTATGCATGTCAAGTTTTGAGGCGGGAGGGCTTGCTTTCGGCGCTGCAGAAGATTTCATATTGGATTGCGACGGAGGTGTGGAGCCAGAGGAAAACTTGGAACTGATACTTGAAATCCACGATCCGCGCCTTCCTATCGGTTTCGGTGCACTCTTCGGGAATGAATCTGACGCCGGAGATGTTCCGTTGCTGGTTGCCGATTCGCCATTCCGATTTTCCTTGTCAGACCGAGAACTGGTGTTGTGAGCGTCCGATTTGACCGAGCTTGGGCGGACAGAGGTGTCCTGTGACGTTGACGTAGACGTAGCTTTGTCCGTAGACGAAATTTTGTCGGGTTTAGGCTCTTGCGTCGTTGTCGTTTCCACATCATTACCGATCGACGAGACGGATCTGCAGCGAGAAAGATTGTTGTCTGCTAGAGGTTAGGAGAACCGAATGCCCAAACCAGGGCTTGCAGGTATGTACCTTTCTGAGAATGATGGAGCCAGCTCACATCAACGGTCTCAACACCCTCCATTTTGGGTTCGCTAGTATCGTGGATAGGTAGACTCTTTGAAACGACTGGTGCAAGAGAGAGTGTCGTCACTAGGTCCTAAACGACACAAAGGCATAACCCCCAATCCGTGCAAACGATGAAATCCGTCCGACCGCCGAACTATTCACGATCTGTATCGCAGCCTGTCAACTAGAAGTAAAGACGTAAAACCTCGCTCGGAAGCTTAACAGCAGTGGCGGTTGCGAAGTCCCATTCTGATAATGCGGCAGAACAACGTGGGAATCATAGTATGACGTTAGGCAGAACAGACGAGCATGTAAAAGAGACAAAGAGGAGAGTGCGAAGGAGAGAAGTAGTAAAGGCAGTCGTTGGATGATTTCAGGGATAACTAAGCCAAGGGGGAAAAGGTGATTGAATAAAGACCTATGGATGGTTTGTGAACCACGGGGCAAGAGCGACATTTCTCAGCTCTTTCTGCGTCTTTTGGGACTTCCTGGGACCACACTAAAACTCCGGAGGGACTACTACTTGGTGCGGCTAGACCGCCACCGTATGACGATTACTAGCGTGTATTATTCAGCAATAAGCTTCTTGGAATAGTCCGTTGGAGAGACATTGAGCCCAAGTCTGGACCAGACAACTTGTTGATAGTAGACTCTGTCTCGAGAAGATTCTTGACCTTAACCGGCAAATTCACGAAAAGGATACCTTCGCAATGGGATCCTGTACATAACTTTGAAAGGGTTGAGCTGGTGTCCGTATACTCGATCAAGAAAATCCAGAGATCCCGCTCGGGTTCTCCTCTGATCTCCGGATATCGGAGGCGTACTAGTAGTCTCCTTCCCAGAAAATTGCAGGTCCACTACGCTTAATCAACATCCAAAAACGGTTCTAAGAGTTATCCAGGATGAGTGCCAGGTGCTGTATAATTCCAAAACTGCTCTGGATCTGATTCTTGAATCAAATCGAGCCACATTTCTCAGCTAAGGCCGAAGAATCACCGCGCCAATGCGCCTGTGCATCATCTACTACTACCCTCTGCACTGAACCAGCTTCCCCGCCAAATGCTAGGCACGCTAAGACGACTAGCTAGCAGCTAACAGGACTTTCGCAGATATACCAGAAAATTTAAGTCCACGGTCCAGAAGATGTCGCAAGCTGCAAGGCAGGTCATGCAAGCAAAAACGCAGGACGTTAAAATTTGCCTCAAAAGCCCATGATTGTCTGATCTTCCTCGGCGTTACACAGAATACCTTGGGTGCAGACAACTGTTGCAATCAGTGGTTGGCAGGACGCATGCGAGGGCGATTACTGCATGCTTGATCCAGTTCTTTTTGCCCGCCCGCTCCGTCGAGTAACTGGCAGTTGATTTCCAAATTCCTCGTAATTTATAGAATGCACTAGTAAAAGTATTACCGTGGAAAGGTCAGGTGATAACGGCGGCCGCGGTGCTGCCAGCGGAGTTTAAGGCAGTAGTAGCAAAGCGACAGGCGATCCAACCTGCTGATCGCTCTGACTCCCTTGAGTCCAGATTAGTGGTTTGACCGTAGTAGTTCTTTTCGATTGTTCAGCGGCCGTAATATTCCCAATTGAATATCGTGTCATGTGAGACCCATCCAGCAGTATTACTGACCCAGTCAGGAATCAGTCTCGGAGTTGCTATTCAAGGCCACGTGTGCATGCAAAACTACTGTGTAATGACCCTCTAAAGTTGGACTCGTGGGTGCCCTCTAGGCTAATATAGATTATCCCTAGGTCTAATGGATCCTCCCTCGTGGGCGACGGATCACAAGAGAGGTTACCCTATTTGGAATCATATTCCGTCGGCTTTAGCGGCATCAAACATGCCGTAGTTGCCGTAGATGTCTTCAACAGAGGATAGAACTTTTTTTTCTATCCATACGCAGCCATAAAATAGACAATATACCTGGCAAGGGCTTCGCTGAATGAACAGTGGGAGGTGAGCTGGCTTTGGGCCAGTCTTTGTAGTATACGGATCGAGCCTACGGTTGGACATGCCGGCCATTCTATGGAAACTTGAGCTTTGAAGAAAATAGACCCATTTCGATTCCCCACGCCCATAATACTCCGGAAACAAGCCCTAAACAAAAAAAAAAAACATCGTCATAAAGTCATCAAGCTACAAGCAGGATATCTTGAAGAATCGCCGACTGGCAAGCCCTATATTGTGGACAAAAGTAAACTTTTCTGCTTTGACTATCGCACTCAGCTAGGCATCAAGTACGATCAATCCGCCTTCCGGTCAAGGAAAAAACATTTAAGCAGCAAGCTCACGGATCTTAGCCTCAACACGAGCCTTCTTCTCCTCACGGGAGAGCTTGGCCTTGCGGTACTTCTTGCTCTCGGCCTTCCACTCCTCCTTAGTCTTCTTGGGGCCCTCGGACTCGTCCTTCTTGAAGGGGTCGGCACGGATGGCCTTGTGGGCCTCGGCATAGAGCTCCTCAATGTCACCGGCCTCGATCTCGTTCTCGGTGTACTTGTGGAACTGGCTGCGGAAACGCTCCTCATCGTCATCAGCGAGACTCTCCATGTACTCGGCGACGTGACCACCGAAGATGTAGCTGCGAAGAGTCTCGGCGTCAAGCTCCTCGGATTCGATGTCGTAACCGGGGAAACGGGTCTCGGAGTGAGGAATGAAGATACCACCGTCGGAAGCACCCTTCATGGCACCGAAGACACGGGCACCAGTGGAGGTACGGGCAAGACCAACGTCGAGGAAGGCCTTGAAGGGGCGGCGAGTACCCTCCTCGGTCTCGGCAGCCTCGGTGAGGGAGAACTCTCCATCGGGCTCCTCAACACCAGTGAAGTCCTCGTCCAGGCCGAGCTTCTTGAGAGTGCGGCGGGCAAGGAGGAGACCGGTAGCGTAGGCGGCAGCCCAGTTGGTCAGACCGTTGGTGATGCCATAGCGCTTGAGCTCGTGGGAGTAGGCGCTGGCGAAGACCTTGTCACCGGTGATTTCAGAGTAGACGATCTGGGTGACGATGTCGCGGTTGGTGAAGCGAACGACCAGGCGGTACTTAGGAGCGTTGTACTTGTTCTTGGCCTGGGTGATCAGGCGCTTACGAGCATAGTAGTCGGTCTTTCCCTCTCTACGACGGCGGTACTTGGTCTGGAAGCGACTGTGGGATATATTAGCCGGCGAATTTCACATCGAGAATTTGCGATCATATCTTACCTGTAGTACGCGCTGGACTTGACGGTCTTCGAGTAAGGGGCCTACCAGACAGTCATTCGAGTCAGCAATTTGCGCTTCAGAAAAAAACCCTGATCCGAAGCATCTTGCAAAGACCCGAAAAGCACGAGAAAAACTCATGATTTCAGAGGACAGGCCATAAACAATGCAACAGTGTTGCCATATCTCAAGAATGGCAGTATCAACTCACCATTTTGACTCTTGGGCTGGTTGTCGACGGTTGCCTTGCAGGGAGATCAAGAAATTTTGTGGGACGATCTATTTGTGCAATTTGTGGACTGTCGCTTAGCTGGGTCCCGCAGCAGTTGTGGTCTGCGGGTGGGCGACGACTCGACCCCAAGATTCAGGAACTAGCGTCAAGAACTCCAATTCTAATCCTGAAACATATAAATCAATTTCACTGAAAATTATTTGTTCTATGCTCGAAGATCTATCGCGTGCCGCATAGTATATACTCCTCATCATGCTTTGGCTCTCAAAGCTTGGCTTGATTGTCCAACAACTGAAGCCCAGTAACTTTCTCCAGCTCTTTGACTGCGTCTTCTATATGTCCAAGATTCACCTTGATAGTCCCCATACCTATAGCCTTTGCTGGCTTTAGATTCTGGCCAATATCATCTAGAAAAACCACGTCACAAGCACGCACAGGCTGCTTGATCCCCTTTCTCTGAGCGGCAGCGTTCATCTCTTCCAAAGCAACCTGGTATATCTTGGGGTCCGGCTTTCTCAGACCAGTATGCGCGGATGAAATGAAGAAGTCGAACATCGTCGCACGGCCGATCGTATCTTTGTTGAATTCATGACCGTCAGGAAAGATAACAGTATTCGACAACGCTCCAATAATGAACTTGCCAGACTCCTTCAGCTTCTTCAACGCTGGCCACATGAACTTATCAGGCGTTCTTGATACCCGCATCATCTCCCAAAATAGCCACTCTGCGTCTATCTCAGGCAACGGTGGGTTCTCCTCTAAGACTTTGCTGGGATCTTTTTTCCGAAGACCTTCGTTGAATAGCTTCCATAATTTGGGGTCCCGCAGGTCCTTGTTAAACCCAGCGAAGAAGTCCGCGTCCATCTTGATGTCTCCCCTCTCCAGTTTGTGCCAACTGCCATGAGGGGAGGTGCGGGAGATGCTGAAATTCACCCAACCAGGGGGTATATTATGAGCAATCTCATAGTCTAAGATAGCTTGAAATGGCGATACGACCTAAATGGTTATCAGCACTTGTAGTGGACGTCCTAGGCTTCGCAACGACTTACACAGACGCCGCCGATATCGAACAGCAGGCCCACTGGCCGTTGGCTTTCTGCCATAGTGAAGCAGCAAGAACAATCCTGTGAGCTTTTTCAATCGGATATATTGGGTAATTCTGTCCTTTCTTCGGTGAAGATGGAAGACGATTAGCGTTTTGTAGGCAGTTCTCACGTTGACCTGTCTTTGCGGAGTAAAAGGTGGTTGCCGAGGTATACATCGGCGAAAGGCCTATGGAGAGCGTTTCGTTGCTAAATCAGCGAGACCCCAAATACAACCAACCAACGCTTAAGGGTACCAAGTCAGCTTGTCTCAATATAGGTAATGTTCTTGCTCCTATTAAATACATCAATTCAGCAGCATATACCAACTGCTAGGCGGCGATTCCTTGTCCTCCCCGTCACGTGCGTGAAGCCGTTATCGATAACCAGCAGATGTTTGACGCGCTTGGTTGCTTCTTATAGCATTCAAACCACAGTCACTATGGGGCCATGGAGTCCTCTCGGTCCATCCCCGAACTGAAATCATCGTTCATTAGGACGCAGATTCGTATCTTGTCGGAAAGTCTTGAAGCCCCAGAGGATTGGCGAAATTATGCCACCGAGCCAGTAGAGGAGGACCTGAGCGACAAGGTGGTTGGTGATGTACTGCAAAAATGTAAGTTCGATGCACTCGCCTTGCTGCCCTTCGACTAGTAGTTGATGCATTCGCCTAAGTCGTTGCCTCGACCTTGCTTCCTGTTATGCTCCTGTCTAATTAGTAGAGACTAACGTACCTCTCTGTCTCAGTGAATGCAGCATTAAAGCAACACAATCGCGTTATTTACTCCTCTCAGGCGATCCAGCATGTGGCACAACAAATCGCGAGTCTATATTGGGCCTCAGTCAGCCAAGCTACCCGTGAGGTAACCTCGCTCGAAAGAGGCGTCGACAAGACTGTCGACTTGTCCAGTCACCCGTTAGGCTTGCTCTCATTATCTATCTGCTGCTTTCAGCTGACACGCTTCTAGAAATATTACCCAGCTTCCAGGGGAGCTCTATGACCAATCCGCAAGCGAAGAGGAACAACTTAGGTCAGTACTTCTGTGCGGTGAATTTCAGTTTTATCCGGCTCATCGTTGTACAGGTACAAGCGCCTACGAGAACGTCTTGCGAATCTTGATAAACAACGGCAACAGCGACAACGGCGTCTGGACCAATTGCGACTGCTGCAACGTCTTCTGGAACCGTTCCGCGAACCGCAGACGAATGTCCAACCCAATCTTGTGACGAAGGACGGAGAACTGGTTCGAGAACTAGAGAAGATGCGGATGCTGGTTGCACGGGTCAGTGGTCGCATCGCGCAGAGCCAGGCGGCTAACAATGATAGTGGAGGCGAGGTTTCATATGTGCTGGATGCAGAGCAGAAGCTTGCGGCGCTTCTTGACATGGATTAGCTGATCCTAAGCCAGTAAATATGGTCGATCTGAAATGTATCTGAATCCAAAATATATAATTGACCTACTCTTGTTTGAGAAAAAGTTTATGCGTGGTCCAGTGACACAGAGGTGCAGCAAGAACCGACAGAAAATAGCTAGATTTCTCCCGTTAGATATAAACCAGACTGAAGAAAGTTCTGAGTTATTGCCTATTTTCTGAAGAGAAGTGCAAGGGGGAAATTGTAGGGTACTTGGAACTGACTGCAGCTGCGACGGTGACAGGAGTGTTAAGAAAATAGAAAAAGAAACACCAAACACTCTTTCATCCTGCCACAGATCTCTTGCATCTCACATTCCTGTAGAACACCATTATCCCTACAGTGATAAATTCCTATTATTCTGAACCACGATCTGCTTTTGCCATGGATAAATCAGAAAAAGATGCCTCAATCTGCGGCTCCTTTGAGACTGGTGCTCGGGACTTGTCATCCGAAACTCCGGCGCTTGACTGTTTTGGTGAAGTGGTACCCCCAGTTCCAGCTTCAGACAGTGCTTCTCCATTACTTCAATTACAGCACCGAGCTCAACAACACAACGCGATAGCGAAGCCAGTATCGACTTCTCTTCGCGATTCCTCGCCTAATTCGAGGTCCACTCCTCGTCTACCCACATTTCCAGACGACGAAAACACCCTTGTACCCGACACCATCGCTGCGTCTACACCTTCCTGTGCTTCGAAGGCACCGTTTGTGCGTGGGCATCGTCGTCGCTCCACTCACGTTAATCGTCGGGACCTTGAAAAGTTCAGAAAGGAGGTCCTGGGTGTTGAGTCCACTGGATTTGAATACGACGACGAAGGCGCGTTCAATCAGAATACTAAGGATTACGAGTCGCAATTGGCAGAACTGAACCGTGCTTTCGACGCAGCAACCATGTCCATGAGCAGTAGTAGTGGCAGCAACCCTGGCTCGGGAATGTACTCGAGTTATGATAATTCGACTTCTGGACCGTCCAACATACCTGGTGTTCCTCGCCAGCCTATACCTTCACCCATGGCTACTCCACCTCCACAAGTTAATGGCGGCGGTATGGCTGGAATGAACGGCGGAGTGCCGATGAATGCAGGACATCAGATGGATTTGCGCCATCTATTCGATATGGTACTAGAACTGAGCGACGTGCTGAAGAACAACCGTGACATGACTAAGAGTATCGTCGCTAGCGCGGAGGAGATTATGGTTCGTCACTCGCTTTCCTGCTTGGATTGAACTACGCTGACAATCCTAGAAACGCTCTGCTTCCGAGGGAACTAGCCCCAGCATTCAGCAGGTAAACGGGGAAATTTCTAGTGAGTCTCTGGTCAACACAAGGAGAAGCAGTTGTTAACCGAACCAGGTGCTCGCATCGCCGAGCTTGAACGCGCACTCGCCAAGGAAAGACGTTTGGTAGAAATTTTGAAAATCGAGCAGATCGAGAACACCAAGCTGATTGGAGAGTATGAGGCGGCTGTTGGTATTATGGTGGAGCAGATTCGCAACTACTGCCACAACAACAACATGCACTACCTAGCTCAAAAACGCCACTACAATAATCTTCTCCAGGCGGAGCGTGATGCTCACCTGGAGAGCCGTCTGGACCGTGACCACTGGCATGCGCAAACTCTGAAGTGCGCCGAGATGATTCGCACCGCTTATCGCCTTCGCTGTGAGGAGGACGAACTTCCCATCCGTATCGTTGCCGGCCTACAGAACGAGGTCCGCGCCTACCGCAATGCCCTGGGCATGGAACCCGAGAAGCCAGAGGAAGAATACGGCTGGGAGATACTGAAGGATGTACCAGGAGGCTCTGAGTGATGCAGCGCACCCTGCTGATACTGTATGAGTTATGATGATTTTCGACACATTTGTTTTCCACTGATGGACGGCGTTTTCGGTACTCATTTACTCGGTTTAGCAGTTCGCTCGTGAAGGATACCCATCTTTGCATGACTTGCGTGTACTTTGCCTAATCTCGATGCTGCTGCTGAAGGTTTAAGGTCTTTCATGACTTCGAGGGCTTTAAGGTGCCGGTCATCCTGAAGACCAGAACATTGCGAGACTAAACGCCTTCTTAACGGTCATATATTCTAACCTTTCATGGTCAAAATCCCCTTTGAGAAGAATACCAACAATATTATGTACAATACATGATCAGCTTCTTTCCGCTATTAATCTGTATAGAACACCTCCTCCAAGACTTTCCACCACCCCGGCCCCTCCGCACTACTCACAGCCCCAGAAATAGGACTCTCCTGCATCCCGTCTGTCATAGCCCACCACTCCCGCACCTTCGGATTAGCCCGCATCTTCTCCATATCGCCCTCATAGTCATCCCCGACGTACTTGAACGTTGCAAAGAGCGTGCGCTCATTGTCGAAGAATATTGAGTCTGCCGCGTCCAATCGAACAATTAGCCCAATCACCACTTATTTCCTCGTTTCCCGTCGAATGAGAAGATAGGATACGCACAATCACGGATATTACACTCCTTGATCTGCTGCAGGACCTCGGGCCAAACATTTGCATGGCATTCCTTGTATGCGGCGACGGCGGAAGGTTTGAGATGCACGATTTGGGCGATGCGACGGGTCATTTTTTCTTGCTTTTTCAGGTCGCTTATCGGTTGATCGATCGAACTTTTTAGGTAAGTGGTCTAAAATTGGATATATTTGGGGTGACGGTCCAAGGGAGGGCGAAGATGAACGTTTACCTCAGGGCTAGATGTTGCCCCTCAGCTCGGGGAGTATTAGCCCGAGGATGAAGCGGATAGGTAGACCTGGAAAATTATGCAGTTTCCTCCAATGGCAAAATATTCTAGAAGAATAAAGGTACGGATATAAAGGCGGGCGTCAGGTACAGTCATAATGTATGTCACGATCATCATTCAGTCTATATTCTATCATGGTATCATATCGCTAAACCAAACAGAACAAAACCAAACCTAAACGCCCCTTAGCAAAAATCCAATAAAATAGTCCACTACTCCCTCGTCTGACTCTTCGGCACAGGCCGAACCCAGGAGACAGAGATAAACACGGCCATGGAAATAACACCTAAAATCCAGATGCCGCGCGCGTAGTCGTGGTGACTGTAGCGGAAGATGATGGCGAAGATGATACCGCCGAGGTTCCCGAACCCACCGACCATGCCGGAGACGATCCCTATAACAGTTAGTTACTTGAATTTCCTTTTTCAAAGTGAACGCAAAGGGGAGAAAGCATACCATTAGCATAAGGATGAACATGTGGCACAAGTGAGAATATTGCCCCATTACAAGACTCAAGAAAGAAGCCCAACCCGGCAGTAAGCCCAAACATGGTCGCTTCAGACTTTGGATCTGAAAGACCCATTGCGATCATGAACGCACCCATGACAACACCTAAGAACGAGAGGAGGAGTTTCTTAGCCCAGGGCGTGTTCGTTTTACGGTAAAGTAAGTCCGCCAGAAACCCGCCTGCCGGACGACAGACAATATTCAGAAACCCGAACATAGCGGCCCATTTGCCGGTTTGTGTTTGGCCCATATACGGGAAGTTCTTGTCATAATAGTCGCCTAGGATCGAGTTGATTGCGAGCTCAGACCCAAAGGAACAGGCATAGGGGACTGCAACGGCCATTGTTGCGAGGCTGAAGACAACGTTAAAAGCTTCCTTGCGGGAGGGAGAGGCAATGGCATCTGCGCGCAAGGCGTCGAATTGGCCGAGTGCCTGGGATTGAGGTTCTAGTGGAGTCTCGGTGCCTTTCTTCTCGACGTCGGGGATGGCGTACGCGATAACGGAAGGAGGTCCGGAGGGACGGGAGGACTGCGCACCGGAGCTAAGGTCGACAATGTTGCCTTTTGATGCTGTCTGAGTCTCCTCTTTCATCCAGATGTGCCGCTCAGACCATTTCCCAGTTGGGGTGTCGTCGCAAGTAAAGAGCATGCCTAGGGCGGCGACAACGATTAAGATAAAGGGGACGATGTAGGCGACGCGCCAGGCTTTGTGTGCAGGGAGTCCCTGGTCACGGACGAGAGAGTCAAAAATGGCGGGCATGACGAAGTATGTGATGCCGCCACCAGCGTTACCGAGACCGGCAGCCATGGAGTTGGCTGTTCCAACAATACTCTTGTCGAAAAACCCTGTGCACCAGACTTGGCAGGGAACGAATGTGCCGCCGAGGATGCCGATAAAGAAGCGCAGGGCAATTAGTCCTTGGGGCGAGGTAACGAGACCGGCCATTGCGGTAGGAATGGAGCCCACCAGCAGTAAGCCGATGAAGACTAAACGAGGTCCGAAACGATCACAGAGTGGACCGCAGACAAGTCGAACTAGTAGTCTGATATATGGTTAGGGTTGGCTCTGAGTCGTGTCCTTGTATGCAGAGAACTTACGTAGCTAGTAAAGCAATGATGTTTGAGTTTGCAATTTGTGTTTGGGACATGTTGAGATCATCACGGATTGTGACGGTCAACTGGCCTTACTGTTAGGATTCCTTCAGTCCGGGTTGTCGGAAGAAGATACTTACCAGAGGCGGGAAGGCATACCATGAGAGGAATGCAAGCATGAATCCGAACCATGAGAAGAAGAAGACTCGGCCATATGTATCGAATGGGTTCAGGACTGGGATGGTAAGGGCCTTTCTGTTGTTAGGGTTGACCTCAGGAGAGGCTACCAGCAGCTTGGCGAAGTCCATATCTTTTGATGACTTCGCCTGATCTGCTTGAATAAGGATGGAAACTGGAGCTAAGCCCGACTTGTGGAAGGACGGATCTGCCGTGCAATTCTATACCTCCAGGGTATATGGGAGCAAACTAATAAGACGAATGGTATTAGAAGCGAGGGAACTGCGGTTCATAGAAAGATATCAAATAAATTAGACAATTGCTTGATTGTTAATCCGGGATATAGCCAGATCAATGAGAGACGGGCCTGCTATATAAACAACAGGTACAATCATGAATCGGAAACAGATCATGTCTGACTGAAAAGGAAATGTCATGTATCTCCCCGGGATATCAGCATCGTCAGGGTTAGGACACTCGGGAACCAACAATAGAATAATCAGGCAGTAATCTATCACGGTCCCGAACCCGATTAACGATTAGAAATGGCAACCCGAGTGATGTCTCCTTGGTATTCGTAACGAGAAAGCCGCGAGATTAATCAGACCAAAAAGGCAAAGCTGCCTTCAAACGGTGTTGGTCCGCATCCACTCAGCGAGCTTCAAGCCAGGGCTGGCCCGTGGAAGTGTTCAAGCCATGGCCCATATTCCGCAGGCTAACAGGCAACGGAGGAGACAAGGCCGTCCGCGCGGGTGTGATGTGGCTGAGGATAAAGCTGACCGCTATCAAAGACATCGAGATAAGAAAAGTATATGACCCACAGACCGGATCTTCATCTCGCACAGAGTTTTAGTTTTCCGATAAGCCAATCCAGCCTTCTCTCAGTACAGACTCCGCGGGTATCCAAAAGCTGGAACCGAACGGAACAGCCTGTTTTGGGTCGAGACTCGTCCATGTGGGCGTTGAGAAAACGCAGTAAAAAGCAACTTCCGTGCAGCTCTCACATATACCTGGAATATCAATGTATGAAGAAGGACAAATATGTCCACGATCTCCTCGGAGCAGCAGTTTTGAGTGAGGAAATGTTGTTCATCGACTGCAAGTATGTGTTGAGAGCTCCACGGGGAGCGTCCCGGTCCCTGTTTTGTGGGCCATGATGATGACGGGATTTCTGAGGACAAGAACCAAGAATCAGAGTCGAATTGGCTCCGCGGAGATCTTAAGAGGCAAACGGGCCCTTTTCTAGGGGTGTTATCGGGGCAGATGGAGGATTGCGGAGGGAAAATGGGCCTGGCTGCGTCGAAGAGATAACACTCTCACCAGCCAATCATGTCGAGGGTCCTTCCGGTGGCAACAGGCCTCAGGCACCAAATATATCAGGCCCTACACTGTACATAGCTACAGAGAGAATTATGCACCGAGTGAAGTATTTATGTGGCAAGGCACTTGAAGTTATCTAGGCAGCGTTCTAAGGACTGTTGATCAATTCGAGTATAGTATAGTCATAGAATGTTTTCACACTAGGTATAATGCATAGAACCACCTGAATCGAATAACGCCATGCAAACCAATAACATGCCCACCGTACTAATATCACATCGTAAAACGTATCCGCGTCAGAAGTCTACCAGTCTATCGTGTTTGAAGAAGATCGAGCGGGCTTGCTGCCCTCGATTCCCTTGGCGCCGGCTCTCTTCCCTTTCATCCCGTTGTATTTCTTGTCATAGGCCTCAAATGGGTCCACAGCTTCACCCTTCTTCACCTTCCACTTTTCCGTCCCAAGGACGGAGTCCAGCTCCTCAATTGGTGGAAGCTTCATGTAAATCCAACCGTCCTCCCGCTCCTCAACTGGGAACGTGGCAATATTCATCGCCTCATCGTTCTGGCAACGGCCCGCCTGCTCGCCGTTGAGTTCGAAGTTCCGCTTGTGGTACGGACACGATACCCAGTATTTACCGTTGTCGTCGTCGCCGATCAAACCATCAGACAAGACGAAGGTCCGCTTGTGAGGGCACATTTGTTGCGTAGCGTAGTACTTGCCCTTGACCTTGAAAATGGCCAATTGGGTATCGCCGCGCTTGATGTTGGCGGACGAAATCGCAGGTGGGCCGTCGGAGAAATAGTCAGCTTTGATAACGGGCTGCCACGAGAGGCTAGACCATTGGTGACCCTTGAAGTCCTCGTTTGCTCCGTCTTTGGGCCAGTAAGTCGGGCGCACTTGCTCGCGCTCTTTGACAATCTCCACGTTCTCGACCGTCTCGTCAGTGTTGGCGAACTGTTGGAAATACTTGCGACGTTTGGGATTCCTGACTGTCTCGGTCCATTCGCAGAAGTAACTGTCAACCAACTCCTGCATTTGACGCTCCATCTCTGCTGCTATTCCGAGTTTGTCATTGAGGATGACGTCCTTGAGGTATTCAATGCCGCCCGGAAGGCTCTCGAGCCATCTTGCCGTTCGCTGGAGTTTGTCTGCGGTTCTAATGTAAAATATAACGTAGCGATCGAGGATCGGAATCACGTCCTCAGGTGGTACATCCTTGGCAAGTAACTCTGAATGACGGGGTTTGGCACCTCCGTTGCCACCAACGAAGATATTGAATCCCTTTTCGGTAGCAATAAGACCAAAGCTATTCACGTTAGCAGCGCTTTTACGAGACAATGATATGTTACTCACTCCTTGTTTTGCGCTTCGGCACACTCTCGGACACAGCCAGAGACAGCACCCTTGAACTTGTGAGGAGCTCGGATACTCTTATACCGTTGCTCCAGTCGGATAGCCATTCCAACGCTGTCTCCGACACCGAACCGGCACCAGGTTGTTCCAACGCAACTCTGAACTCCGTTAGCGCGATTTGCGTTGACATAGGAATAGATCTCACCTTAACGGTTCGGAGTGACTTGGCGTACGCATGGCCACTCTCCAGGCCAGCATCGACGAGCTCGGTCCAGATATCGAGTAGATCCTGCTTCTTGGCACCAAACATATCGATACGCTGACCACCTGTGATCTTGCAGTATAGATTGTACTTCTTTGCCACCTGCCCAATTGCAATCAACTTGTCCGCTGTGATTTCACCTCCAGGAACTCGAGGGACAACAGAGAAAGTCCCGTTTCTTTGAATGTTGGCAAGGAATCTATCGTTGGTCTCTTGGAGTTCGTGATATTCTTTGTCCATAAGGTGGGGGTTGAAGAGACTGGAGAGTATAGAAGCAATCGCCGGCTTACAGATCTCACATCCTAGCGAGTCTGGGCACTTTCCAACTGCCTTCATCACATCGTCAAAGGTTCTTAGTTGACGGACGGCTATGACGTTATAAAGGTCCGCCCGCGAGTATGGAATATGGACACACACTGCACAAGATTAGCAATAAAACAGAAATTGGGCCAAGGCACATACGGTTGTTTGACACTTCTTGGCCCATGTCCAGCATGGTCTTGTTAAAGATGGACTGCACAAGAGGCATACAGCCACCACAACCTGTTCCCGCCTTGGTACATGATTTAACATCTGCAATCGTCTTGCAAGAGCCGCTTTTGACGCTCTCTACCACGTCGCCCTTGGTCACATTGTGACACGAGCAAATCTGAGTGCTGTCATCACTTTGGAGCTGTCAGTGAATGAGTGGTTGTGCAGCTCGATATCGAACTTACAGATCGTCCGCGTTTTCTTCTCCACCACTCTGAGCACCCAAGATGAATTCACTGGGTGGCACTTCCAAAGGCTTTTGTGACTTCACCATCTGATTGAGCTTGACATAGTCCTTGGTATCGCCAATCATCATACCGCCAAGAAGGTATTTTCCATCCATGGTAAACAGGTACTTCTTGTAGACTCCGCCAAAAGGGTCCCTATACGTGAGGGCCTTGACCTGAGGTTCTTCTTCACGGTTAGGGTCTGCAGCTCCAATAGATTCGGCGGACGGTCGTTGCCCTGGAAGGAATTTCGGTCCGTCTCTGTCGGCAAAAAAGTCACCGAAACTGGCAACATCGACTCCTAATAGCTTGAGTTTGGTGCTCAGGTCCGGCCTGTTGAATTTCTTCGGCTCCTTGTCCGGGTTCGTCAAGTTGAATGATAGTACGTCGGCCATCTCAATACCGGGAGCAATAATACCAAATGTTTGGTTCTTCCAACTAGCACACTCGCCAATGGCGTAAATGTCGTCAACCGAAGTTCGCAAGCTTTCATCAATGACAAAGCCGCCACGCTTGGCGCATTGAATACCGGCGCTTGCTCCGAGTTCGTCTCGCGGTCGAATGCCAATCTGTAGATTTAATCAGCACATAAAACCAGGATCAAAGGCTTTGGAAACATACGGCAAAACAGATACAGCAACAGTCAAGCTCCTGGCCGTCCTCGAAGAGGATACCGGTCACATTGTTGTCGTCATCAGTATGAATCTTGGCCACCCGTTTCTCATGGAGCACCTCCAAACCGAGGTCTCTGATCTTCTTGGTCACAAGGGAACCGGCATCGCCATCCAGCTGTCTGGCCAACACCCATTTGTTGCGGTCTATCAACTTGACACTGCCAAAATCTTCCAGATCTGTCATGGCCTTGGCGGCTTCGAGACCAAGTAAACCACCTCCCACGGTGACACCGGTTTGGCCCTTGTGAGTAGATGCAAACTCCATGAGCCGTTCAAGGTCGGAGATGGTACGATAAACAAAGATCCCTTTGGCATCATGGCCAGGCGTGCTAGTAGGAAGCACGGCGTCTGACCCAGTGGCGAGAACAAGGATATCGTACGAAACAATGTCACCGGTCGAGGTCTTGACGGTCTTCTGTTGAGGGAAGACATCGGTCACTCGGGTGTTGAGGTAGTAGTCGAACGATCGGTCTTTGAATGAGCCGTACTGCAAGGAAGCACATGGTCAGCTTCAAAACACACTCCCAACTCCGAGCTACCTAGCCCTGGACTACTTACCCATTCTTTCGGGTTCAGATATAGATCTTCGATCTTGCGGTGCTCGAAGAACGACGACAGGCCCACACGGTTATAGGCAATATGTGGCTCTTCTCCGATAACGACGATATCGTACTTGCGTCTCTCTGAGTCTTGTTTGACGAGTTTCTCACTAAATCATTCCAGTCAGAGTACCGTCAGAGTACACTCAGGCTGCGAATGGGCATTGCAGCCTGCGCTGGCCACATACATGAATGCAACGGCAACCATGCCCAAGCCTACGACGACGATCTTCTGCCGCCTGTTGGGGTCTTGGTCAAAGTCCCCTTGAAGTGTGGTAGGGTCGACTCCTTCGATAATTGGGATGCCATTGTGAGCACTGGCAGTGACAGTCTCGCCGTTCCGGGGACCGTCCAGCAAGGGCATGATGGCGGGGGCGGTGATTGAGCTGGGGGTTTGAAGAAAC
Organism: Aspergillus spinulosporus; assembly: GCA_003574815.1. NCBI lineage: Eukaryota > Fungi > Ascomycota > Eurotiomycetes > Eurotiales > Aspergillaceae > Aspergillus > Aspergillus spinulosporus. The sequence goes on along the minus strand of QPHH01000007.1, from coordinate 1,168,863 downwards.
ACAAGTCCCAAAAGAGCCGGCCGCGGGCGACGTTGCCAGCTTCATATAGCGGGAATCCATTGTGTGGCACAACGAGTCACCAAACGTCTTGGTGACTGTATCTCCGTGGCATCGGAGCATGAGATAATCGAATGGGCCAATGGCTAGATGGTAACACGCGAATCAGCGATCTCGCAATAGACGACTGTCATCGGTGTTGAACGCCACGAGAAGAGGGGGGGAAAAGGGTCTGGAGTGTGGCTAGAGCCATCTGACGATAATGAACCGGCGATAAGCATGAGCTTTGGCGTTGTCATTGTTTTGTGGATGTGGATCGTGCTGGATGGCTTCCACGCACTGCCTGAGTCTCCGCGGAGTTGGGCTGGAGATCGAATGATAGTCTGGCCACGGCCCAGGGCCGCCATCTGATTGGTCAGAGCGGAACCATGATCTGCCGCCTTTTTTCCACCAGAGATAAGAGATTCCGAGCCTCTGATTGGTCAGTGAATCAACGATAGTCAAGCCCTATCTTTATCTATGAGACACGATCGAGAGTCATCGGAATTGTCAAAAAGCGCCGATGAAATCATTTAAATATTACATCGACTCTGAGTAATAACCATTGATCATACTCTGGACCGTTTCCACTCCCCGGAACACTCAGGGTCGCTTGAGGGGCAGCAGTGACTGCACAGTAGAATGGACTACTACCCATACATACGCTCACGCCATTACAGAATCCTATTGCCACTGGATGACAGTACGAGCCTCTGATCCTCTGGCTTGCTGTAAATCCTCTGGCTGGCGTTCTGGTCCGGGCTTGCGGTATTCTTACTGTGTATAGTACTGGTCAGGGCTAGCACTCGCAGCCGCTTCCCGGCCCGCGGAGATGGAGCCCTGAAGTGGATCGTGGAATTCCAGCATTGCCTGCTGTCCTGAGAATTAGAAAATGAAAATAATCTGTTTCTCCGAGGCTGCCAGCGGTTGCCCGCTGCATTTGGTTTCATTTCGTCAGATCCCGGCGGTCTTTGTATTTGATGAACTGCATCTCCCCCACGTCAGCCTGAAGCAAGAACCCGTACCCCATGCTATCTAGTCGGCCCTGATCTGGCATATTTACCAGTTCGCGCCGTGGACACTGACAAGGCTCTTCAGTAATCTGTATCTCTATACTATTTTCATATTTTCATACAGCTACAATGTCTACAACCGTCACACAAATCCGGACGGGCTCAATACCCAAGACCATCAAAACTTCCCAGATCAGAGTCGAAGAGCAGGAAATCACAGAGCTCGACACTGCAGATATCCCTTTACCTCCTCCGTCGAAAGAACCAACCGAGGTTCTAAGTCTAGATAAAGCCACACCCGATAGTCATGTCCCTCGAGATCCCCGGTTGATCCGGCTCACTGGCGTTCACCCGTTCAATGTTGAACCTCCATTGACTACGCTCTTCAAGGAAGGTATGCTTTAACGATCGATCGATCGATCTCTGCGCTGTTTTGGAATCGAGAAGCTTACAGTCTCAGGCTTCTTGACGCCTCCTGAGCTATTCTACGTCCGGAATCATGGTCCAGTGCCTTACGTCCGAGACGAAGACATTCCCAACTGGGAAATCCGCATTGAAGGGTCCGTCAATCATGTTTCAGCTTGATGAACTACTTCCCTGACTGGTGCTAGGCTCGTTGAAAAGCCCCTCACCCTCAGCTTCAAGCAGATCCTGCAGAACTATGATCAGATCACAGCTCCTATCACATTAGTATGTGCCGGCAACAGACGGAAAGAGCAAAACACGGTGCGGAAATCAAAAGGCTTCTCATGGGGCTCGGCCGCTCTGTCCACTGCGCTCTTCACGGGGCCTATGATGGCCGATGTCATCAAGAGCGCTAAGCCCCTGCGAGGGGCAAAGTATGTCTGTATGGAGGGTGCCGATAAGCTGGTATGTCTGTGTTGATGAAGCCCATGTTCAGAAGAGTTAGGGTTAGTTGATCCGTCTGCTGACGTACACAGCCGAACGGAAATTACGGGACGTCCATCAAACTGAACTGGGCCATGGACCCGAACAGAGGCATTATGCTCGCGCACAAGATGAACGGTGAAGACCTCAGGCCAGACCATGGCCGTCCGCTGAGGGCCGTCGTACCGGGTCAGATTGGAGGGCGCAGTGTCAAGTGGTTGAAGAAGCTTATCATCACTGACGCCCCCAGCGATAACTGGTACCATATCTACGACAACAGGGTGCTACCGTATGTCTCATCTCGTCGACTGGTATTCCTCACTAACGCTCTGCAGTACAATGGTCACGCCGGATATGTCCTCTCAAGACCCGTCATGGTGGCGCGATGAACGCTACGCCATCTACGATCTGAACGTCAATTCCGCCGCCGTATACCCGCAGCACAAGGAAACTCTCGATCTGACCACCGCGAGACCATTCTACACGGCAAAGGGGTACGCCTATGCCGGCGGCGGACGGAGAATAACCCGTGTCGAGATCTCGCTGGATAAGGGCAAATGTAACGCTTCCTAACTCTACCAAGCCCACAAATCTCTATCCCGTTGAATCTAATGCTAAAACTTCACAGCTTGGCGCCTAGCGCAGATCGAATACGCCGAGGACAAATACCGCGACTTCGAAGGCACTCTCTACGGCGGCCGCGTCAACATGGCCTGGCGAGAAACCTGCTTCTGCTGGTGCTTCTGGTCCCTCGACATCCCCGTCTCAGATCTCGCAAGCAGCGACGCCCTACTCGTCCGTGCAATGGACGAAGCACTCAGTCTCCAGCCAAAGGACATGTACTGGTCTGTCCTTGGTATGATGAACAATCCTTGGTTCCGGGTCAAGATCACCAAGGAAAACGGGCGGTTGTTATTCGAGCATCCAACTGATATCACTGGCTCGAGCGGATGGATGGAACAGATCAAGAAAGCAGGAGGCGACCTGACGAACGGGAACTGGGGTGAGAGGCAGGAGGGTGAGGAGCCTGTTGAGGCGGAGCCCGTGGTGGAGGTCAATATGAAGAAGGAGGGCGTGACGAGAATGATTGATCTCGAGGAGTTCAAGAAAAACTCGTCGGACGAGAAGCCCTGGTTCGTCGTCAACGGGGAGGTATATGATGGCACAGCATTCCTTGAGGGACACCCCGGCGGAGCTCAGAGTATCATCTCGGCTGCTGGAACAGATGTTTCTGAGGAGTTCCTCGAAATTCGTAAGTCCTCCCACACAACACCTCTACGATGTCCCCTAACACCATGGTAGACAGCGAAACCGCCAAAAAGATGATGCCAGACTATCACATCGGCACCCTCGACAAAGCCTCCCTCGAAGCCCTCCTAAAGGGCAACGCAGACACCACAGACTCATCCAGCTCTCCCCGCCCTACTTTCCTTACTCCCAAAGCCTGGACAAAAGCCACTCTGTCCAAGAAAACGTCGGTCTCCTCAGACTCGCACATCTTCACTCTCTCCCTTGAGCATCCATCCCAGTCTCTCGGCCTCCCAACGGGCCAGCATCTGATGCTCAAAACCCCTGATCCAAAGTCCTCAAGCTCAGGCAGCATCATCCGCTCGTATACCCCAATATCACCAGCCGATCAGCTGGGAACCGTCGACATTCTCATCAAGATCTACGCCGAGACACCCACCGCCCCCGGCGGCAAGATGACAACAGCCCTGGATGCCTTGCCACTCGGCTCTGTCATCGAATGCAAGGGTCCTACTGGGCGTTTCGAGTATCTGAACCGCGGAAGGGTCCTCATTAGTGGGAAGGAACGACTTGTCAAGTCTTTCGTCATGATCTGTGGTGGGACGGGCATCACGCCTGTCTTCCAGGTTCTCAGAGCTGTTATGCAAGATGAACAGGATGAAACGAAATGTGTCCTGCTTGATGGAAACCGGCTAGAGGAAGATATTTTGCTGAGAAAGGAGCTAGACGAATTTGAGGCTTTGGACAAGCAAGAGAAGTGTAGAATTGTGCATACACTGACGAAGGGGGGTGAGAAGTGGACTGGGCGAAGGGGACGTATTGATGAAGAACTGATTAGGGAGCATGCTGGGACACCGGACGGGGAGACGATGGTTTTGGTTTGCGGCCCTGAGGCGATGGAGAAGGCTTCGAAAAAGATCCTACTGTCGTTGGGCTGGAAAGAGGAGGACCTACATTACTTCTAGACGGGTTTCATATATGTTTGGGTTTGTATCTTTGGCATCGGAACGGACTGGATATGGCGTTCTTTTGGATATATGATATGATATGTACACGACCGTGATCATTTGAATTTTATACAGCCATAGAAATGCACGTTGCACATTTGAACACGCTGCGAACAAATTTCTCGAAGATTATTCCGCAAATACGAGATCATGAGGCATTTGCATTTGCTTACAAATAATGGGGAGTCGGCTATCCTGGAAACAAGCCTGCTGACTAGTAATACCTCTTCATATCCAATCTCACCAGAAGATGGTCAAACACGTTCGCAGATCCACCTCTTGCCGCGAAAGCCATCCCGGCTCTTCCTGCACTTAATGTCTTTGATGATGATGCCACCGCCCCCCTGGCACCATCTAGGCTACGCAAATACCCAACAAAAGCGGCCACTTGCTTCCTAAACACAGCATACAACCGCTTAATCATGGCTTCACTTTCGTGCCTCACGCCATGCGTCCCATCCATGCGCGACAGGGACGCAAACCTCAGAATCGTGTCGAATATCCCTTCTAGCAGCCTCGCAACCTCGACTTGCCGTTTGGTCAGGAAGAGCGCGAAGAGCATCTGGTCTAGGGTGTCCTCATGGTACGCTCGCAATTTAGGGATGGAATGGGCTGCTTCGATGGTTGCATCGATATCGCCGCGGTCTAGGCATGCTTCGATTTGAGAGAGCGTATCCCGAAAGCGCTGCCAGGTGGAACCGATGGCGAGATGGAAAAAGTAGTCGCTGAGGGCGAGGATGAAGTGCTGGCTGTCTATACGGAATTTCTGGAGTAAATTATGCGTGTCCCCTGAGAGGGAATTTCTGGCTGTTGAATTTCGAATGAGACCCTTGACGACCGAAATCATGCGGAGGAGGCGGAGAAGTTGTTTGAAGAGTTGGTCGTATTTCCTGAGAGAGCGTTGGGTGATGATAACTTCTAGGACGTTTGATGGTTTGTATTGGAGGCAAAGGAAGTCCAGAGCTTCAATGGCGTTGGGGTTCTTGCACTTGGTGATTTCTGCCTCTGTTAATTCGCGTATTGAGAAACTTAGCCCTCCAGGGAGTTCCTTCTCTTTCTCAAATTCAGGGTTCCCGGAGCCGTCTGCATATTCTCCGCCATAGCATTCGTTGAGAATTCCCATCAGAACTAGGCGGAGCTCTGAGCTTGCTGGGGGCCAAGTGTCTCTACTACCCAGGCGTAGACCAGTGTGGACACCACTTCGTACGACGCCCATCTTTCGTTCTCCACTTTCCATTTCAGGGTCGAAGAGTGACTGGGAAAGGCGAGACATGAAATAGCCATCACCAAGAAGTTGGAAGCGCCATTGCAGCAGCAAGTGATCTTTCAGATTGTGCTCCTTGAAAAGAAGGTGGAGACAAGAGAAATCAATCAGTAGAGCTTGCGATGAGAGTAAAGGCGCAAGAGAAAGATAAAGTGAAGAAGTTACTTCGGGAGCGAAGTTCGTCTCTGACTTTCCAGACTGTTCCGCAAGAGCATGATCAGCCTCGTCCAGAAGCTGACCAAGTTTTGCCTTTTCCAGAGAGGCATCGTTGGCAAGTAAGCCAGTCGTATTTCGAGCGTCATCAATGTCAAAAAGATTAAAAGCATCCGGAAGCTCTTTGGACTTGAGGGTGTCAGGCTTTTTCATGCTTGTTACGTGTTCAGAAGGTCCATTGCGGTTGTACTTGAGGACTTCCGCTCGCAATCTGGCTTCGTAGTCACGGGCTTTCATCTGTATTCTTTCCAATTCAGCCCAAGTGCCAGCACAAGCAAGTTTCGGGCTGTCGATACGTGCTTGTTCACCCGCGAGGGGATGATGCGGGTGATACCGTTTCAGCAGCCGGAGGCTGCGACCGCTCTCAAAAATTAAGTATGCCTGATCAGGAGGAACGAAAGACGGCATTTGCTCTGGAAGGTACGCGTACTCGCGCCGTTCCTGAGAGGAAAGCTTGCCCTTGCCTTCACTCTTCTCAAGGGAAACGAAGCTCCTACCACTTGTCAATAACTCAATGGACGCCGACGTCTCTGGACGAAAGCCGATCCATGATTCCACATAAGTAAGCCACGGCTGTGCGACCATGAAAACAATCTCCCGGAAAAGATTTTCCATTTGCCCATAAATGTGGGCATAGTGCGCTGCCAACTTGAACACAGAGGAGATTATACGAGCTTCTGAACCGGCCTTCTCCACTGCATCCATCACGTTCACTAGAACTCCTGTCACTTCAGTACATCGCTGAAACAGAGCTCTAATCTGAAGGACTGAGCTAATGTTCTTGAAGCTGTTGAGCAATTGCTTTTCCAAGGTGTAAACAATCACCGATGCAGCAGTGGAAAAAGCCGATAGCGCCGATGGCTCTGCTGCTGCAGTTGGCACACTTCCAGTGAACGTGCGAATGCGTTGCATATTATTTCCGCATTGTAGAATCTCGTCTATTATGCCGCTAAGTGCAAGAGCGCTGACTCCCGATATGCGGATATCCTTAACAGCCCTTTCAAACTTCTGTTGTTGCTTGTTGAAGCGAAAGAGAAAGGAGCTCCACCCTAAACCAACCCGAAATAATGACTGAAAGAAGACGTCATTACGCACTGTACATTTCTGATAGCTAGTGTTTTCTGGCTTGTTTTGGAGCTCAATTGCAGCATCGAAGCCTTTTGCTCCAGACTCACTGAAGTACGCCGAGGTAGGCTCTCTGAAATGTCGGTCATTATATCTCTCCCACGATCTAGGCACATTATTAAGTTGCAGTGAGTTGATAGTATCAATCTTCCAAAGATTATCAAGCTCGTCGCCAATGTCTTGCGCGCTAGCGCTTGTTTCCTGTTGACCGTCACTTGACGTATCTGTCGTCGATTCGGCAAAAACGCTCGGCTCGAAGAGGTCGGCTCCGAAAATGTCTAGATTGTGCAATTCGGTGCCTTCCTTCTCAAAAAGATCAAATGGGGTCTTGAAAACGCCCTCCGAGATGTCTAAGAATGAGTAAGAAAGTTAAAATTCAGACAGCTCGAGAAGCATCACGTACCAGGGAGCTTCTCGTCCCAAGGTAGGGATTCCAGCGGCTGTAGTGAATCCAGAGTGAACTTGGAAATACGCCATAGCCCATCGCTGGAGAATGGGTCTGCGCCATAGTCTTGATGATCCATCGCAGCCACCCATGTTTAGTCAAAGCAAAACATCTTTATGAAGTCGCGACTGTCCGATTCCTTATCGATACTGAACAGCGCGTAGGAATCGCGGTCACGCGGCGCTAACCATAACCGGACTAGCGTTTCGTCTGACCAAATACTCCTCATTAGCGGCGCTCGATCACCAAGGCAGTGTGTCTTTGCGAAAGAACTTCAATTGTTAATAGGCAATGCCCCCAAGAAAGAAGCTCAAGCTTAATAACAATGGGGATAATGCGCAATCCCCTGCCAATACTTCAACTGAGGCCGCTGCTCAACCTGCCCTTAGCTATGACCTAGTGACGGATCCATGGACTGATGAGCAGGAGACGGCGCTGCTCAAAGGAGTCGTCAAATGGAAGCCTGTTGGTGAGTCTCTTTGCTAGTGACTACCCAGGCCAGCTCGCTGATAGAGCCGATTACTAGGCATGCACAAGCATTTCCGAATGGTCGCCATATCGGAATTCATGAAGAGCCAGGGCTATGCGCCCTCCCATGCCGAACACACACGAATACCGGGAATATGGAAAAAGTTAGGGACATTGTACAATCTGCCAGCGCTCGATGAGAGGGTATGTGGATGCGAACTATTTGCCGCAGGATACCCGCTGAACACTTTGCGCGATAACAGGAAGACTCGCTCATAACGGATGTTTCTGATGACATCGACGGGAAGGAGGTATATTGTCCGTTCGAACTTCCCGAGGATGAATACGGCGATTTGATGTTCGAAAGAAGGCTAGCAATGGAAGGATCGCCATCTCCCGCTCCGAGTGGTCATCCGGAGTCACGGAGAGGTAGCACCGTAGCTGACACAGATGGTTCGTTCTCTATGCGATTACAGTATTCCATCGCCATACTGATGAAGCTAATACTAGTCAAATCAGAGCCGCGCTCATCACCTGTTCCCACTCGAGGCAGAAAGCCAGGCCGCGGCCGTCCCGCTGGACGGGGCACACGGTCCTCGCGTCTCCAAGTCGAGGTCGAGTCCCGGCAGGAAAACTCCGAAACAGAAGACGAAGATGCGGAATCAGAGGAAGAACACGAGGAGAGTGAAGAGGAGTCGAGCGATGCAAAGGATGAAAGCGAGGAGGATGATGCAGATGGGGATACGGGCAGCTCACCAAATGGCCGGAGCACGCGGGCTCGGACAACTACATCCAGACGAGGGCGTCGAAGAGGAGGTGGTGCCTCAAGAAGGGGTCGACGGCGACAGAATTGAAGTGATTCAGTGGCTGATAATTTCCGATGTGAAAAAATGTATCGATACCGGTGAGGACGCGGGCGTCTGGGTGCAGTGGGTTTGAGCTTGTTACAGTGTTCAGCGATATGCTTTCGTGGTTGAATTGTGTCTGGCTTAATTAGGGAACCCATGTAGTATACGAACAATAACACGGAAACTGGAAGTTGTGAGGATGATAAAAACTGAAATCTAGATTCATTTCAATACATATATAGTAGATCACTGCATTTGGTCTAATTCATTCATAGGCTAAAAAGGAACAAGAGAGGGATATAGTACAGGGAATTGACTGAATCCCTTACAGGCGCTTGATGATGGCGTCAGCATACTCGTGAGTCTTGGCCTTACCACCAAGGTCACCAGTAAGAGTCTAGAAACAGGTTAGTTACCATCATCAAAGAAGTTGAAAGTTGCCGAAAAGCTTACCTTGCCCTCAGCGAGAGTGTCGAAGATGGCCTTCTGGATGCGGCTAGCGTGCTCGTTGAGACCCATGTGCTGCAGCATCATGATGGAGCTGAGAAGCAGAGCAGTGGGGTTGGCAAGGCCCTTGCCAGCAATGTCGGGAGCAGAACCGTGAACAGCCTCAAAGATCGAGCACTCGTCACCAATGTTACCGGACGGGGTTAGACCAAGACCACCAATCAGACCGGCGCACATGTCGGAAAGAATGTCACCGTACAGGTTGGGCATGACGAGGACCTTGTCGTTGTAGGGGGTAGGGTCAGTCGTGATCTTCAGGCAAGAGTTGTCCAGCAGCTCCGCATCGAACTCGACATCGGGGAAGTCCTTAGCGACTTCACGGGCAGTGTTGAGGAAAAGACCGTCGGACATCTTCATAATTGTCGCCTTGTGCACGACACGGACCTTCTTCTTGTTGATAGCGCGAGCGTACTGGAAGGCGAAGCGCAGAACACGCTCGGAAGCCTCCCGGGTGATGAGCTTGATGCTCTGAACAACACCATCAACAACAACGTGCTCAATTCCAGAGTATTCACCCTCGGTGTTTTCACGGATCAGGACGGTGTCGACATTGTCGTAGGGGGTCTTGAAACCAGCGACCGACCGGCAGGGACGCAGGTTGGCGAAGAGGTTGAAGGTACGACGAAGGGTAAGGTTCAGGGAGACGTGGCCCTTTCCAACGGGAGTCTGGAAGTGATTTAGCAAGGCGCTTTGCGACGGAGGTGGTATTACGTACGGCAAGGGGACCCTTTAGCGCGACGTAGTTCTTGCGGACACTCTCAATTGCAGCATCGGGAATGGCGGTCTTTCCATCCTTGAGAATAGGGGTGACATCAACGGACTCCCACTTGATAGGGGCCTGCGGGCGACTTAGTATGACAACATCGCAGCTAGATGACGGCGAAAGGAAGCGTTACGTTTGCGGCGGAGAAGATATCCTTGACAGACTGGGAAATCTCGGGACCAATGCCATCACCCTCAATCAAAGTGACCGTGTATTTTCCCTAGGATCGACAAATATCAGGTTAGCCTCAATTCAAAATTGAGATATTGTCACTCGGAATCGTTCATAGCATCGCCAGTTGAGAAATGGCCGATATTCGGAACAAAGCTGCAAGAGTGAAAAAAGAAGTGTCAAAATAGCGCAACATACATCAGAGCCCTTCTGTCCCTTGAACTTAGCAACCCGCTCGTCGGTAGCAGCGGAATAGCTGCGAAACTAAACAACAGTCAGTGGTTTAATGAAGACTTGACTTCATCGCAAGCGGAGGGCGCTGCATTTACCTGCAGACGAGTAGATGCAAGGTTGGGGGCCACACGCGTTGAACGCAGGCATTGGCGGGCAGGGGTAGCGAAGTTTCTGGCAGCAAACATTTTGACGGTACCCCAAAGTCAACGGCAAACAAAAGGACTGGAAAGTAGAAGAGAGGAGAGTGAAGGAGAGAAAAGAGAAAGCGGCGATAGACCTTGTGCGGGAAGAGAGGAAGAATGCTGATTGAAGTTTCGATCGGTACCGCCGCAGCCGATCCGACCGGGACGGAGCAGCACTGGTCTGACTTGGTCCACTTGAACTCTTGGGTTTCATCAGATAAGTCAAGCCAGGTTGCTACCGGTGAAGCGCCGGCTTTCCTGACTACGTAGGTCCAAGTGATTTATGCTGCTCTCAACCACTACTTCCCCACACTCGTCACTTTCCGGTCCCTTTTTGCGTTTCTGTATGCGCCTCCGCTCTCGGTCGTCATTATTGTTATTAATCTTCTCTCTCCGTCACCTTGGGGGAGCTCTCGTCCGCGTTTGTCAGGATGACTGATGCAGACATCGCCCACTTCTATAACTTATCGTCGGCATATCCACAGGAATGGCCCGCAGAGCTGGACGATGAGGATGAGGAGGAGGGAGAGGCTCTTCAGCGGCGCGGTTCGAAGTCCAGCTACCATGTCCTCGATCGGAGCAACAGTCGGAGGGGTCCTAATCTTGGATCAATGAAGGGGAATAATAGCCGGGAGAATCTGGTCAAGGTTGACGAGCCCGATCCTTTGGGCTCGACTAGCAGTGTTCTCAACACTCTCAAGAAACGCGGGTTACCTGTTGCTGAAGACAGCCGGCTACGGAATCGGTTCCTCCTATCCTCGACAGGCTTTTCTCCCGCTCTATTTCTTTCCCAGGTCCATTCCGATGCATCCATTGAATCTCTTATTGATGGCCTCAATGTTCTCTCGCAGTCAATTGACCAGAAATCCGCCTCGCTAAAGGTCCTTGTTGAAGCCAACTTTGAGAGATTCGTCCGCGCTAAGGCGACAATTGACAGTGTATATACGGAGATGAGGAACCAAGGAAGGGAGCAGGAACGAGTAGCTCAGCGCAGGTCGATTGGTCATGTCCGAAGCATTTCCGGGGCGAAACAAGGCCAAACCCCGTCCACCAATGGTTCGGGGTTCAGGAAGAACGCGTTGTTGAAGGAGAGCGACTATGGCGTGAAGGGCATCTGGGTGCCTCTGACGGAAGCCTCCGTGAAGGCCGAAGAAGTCTGGGGCCCGGCGTTGAGTGGCCGTGAGCGGGAACAAATGCTGAAGTCAGTTATTGATAGTATGGAAAGGCGTCGAGAGGTCTACGAGATTGGCGGGCATCTTTCAAAGTCGATCAAGCAAAAAGACTACGAGTCTGTCTTTGAACAATATAGAAAGGCGAGAGCGCTTACCCAAGAAGCCAAGAGTATCGCCGACATTGCGGGAAGTGAAGGCCGGTCATTGACGGACGAGGAAACTTATGTCATTTTGGCTTTGGGCAGGATGTGGATCGATGTGGATCAGCAGATTCAAGGGTTCAAACGTGATCTTTGGAGACGTCTCAGCGAGGCCCCGAGCACGTCAACGACGATAACAACATCTGGACCCATTGAGGAGTATATGGAATTAATAGGCGCTTTGTTGGAACTAGGCGTGGACGACAATCCTATTTGGGTTTGGCTTCTCAGCCGTTACGATTACTTACGCGCGAAGGTTAAAGCATTCTGTGAGCGTGGCAAGGTCGAGATAGAGATCCTGAGACGCCGCCTCGCGAGCGGTGCCGAGCCGACACCTCAGGAAGTAGCCTCATATTTGCGACGAACACCCCAGGACAGCTCAACCGGCCCTTCGCCTTTACCGGACACTGATCAAGTGATAGAGTTATGGGAATGTGTCCACACATATTTGAATCGATTGTTGTCGTCTCAGGGAGGGATCCTTGGGGAGATTCTAGATTTCTGGGAAGTTGCCCAGTCATTCATCGATGGAAATAAGCAAAAGCTTTTGCCGGTTGGGTTTGAGGGGGAGAGCCGAAAGCACCATAAGTTCTCTTCAAGCGATATAAGAGATTTGCAGAAAGGACTTATTGAGCTGATTAGCCTGGTTCGAGAGGGTGTCCTATCTCTTTTCGCCGAAGCACCAGTGGAAGATGTGTCCCTTCTCACTTCTCCAATATCACCTTCGAGTCCTAGTAGTCCGATAAGCTTGGGAGTGACTCCGACCGAGTCCCGCTTCAAACTCGACCCCAAGAATATACTATTTCCCACGCCAAAGCGCGGTGAAGTATGGGAAGACTATGCATTCTGGCCTCCTTTCTCCAATTCCCTCAGCGGAGTCCATTATCTTGGTCAATTTCTTGTTATAATAGGCGCAGCGGCCGGAGAGATGGCGACCCTGGAACCGGTCTCCAGCAGCAGCAGCACCCGCGAACTGCTCCGAGGGCTTGTAAGTATCATACGTGAACGGGCAGTCCGCATCGCCTGTTATGCGTGGGCGAAGGATGCAGAAGTCTGTAGGCTGCTCGAAGATTGGACCCGAGACCCGAAAAGAAGGGACTTGACAAAGATGCCGGCACTCTTTGTCAATTTCCAGAACGCGATACTCAGCGGATTACAAAAGATCCTTTACATGTCTGAGGCAATGGCGAAACCAGGTTCTGTAACAGTTGTCACACAACCACCCACAAAACTACTGCAAATGGTGCGTCGAGAGTTCATAACGAGCATAGAGAAGGCTCTGGGAGGTCTCGTTGAGACTGCGGAGCATCCGACAGCTCGTGAAGAGAACGATGAATGGTCTGTCTTGGAGTCCACAGCAGTAGTTAGGAACAGCAATGGATCTTCAGCTTCTCTTGCGGCAGACGCTGTGGATTCCCAAAACAGGGTAACTAGCCTCGAACTTTCTTTCATACTGTTCAGTATCTAACCTTTGTGCAGAACGTCCGAATTCTCCTCACACTATCAAACATCAAAGCCTTTCAAATGGACCTCGTACCCCAGCTTATCGCCAACTTCGAAGCCTCCTTCTCCGTAACGTTAACCGACGAAGCCAAGCTCATTAGGCAAGTTCTCGACGAGGTCGAGCAACGGCTATTCCAATCATACACGGAATCAACAATCACCAACCTAAAGACCATGATCACCGAAGGCGTAACATCGCCAACCTGGGAACCTACTTCATCCCGCCCTGAACAAGTCCGACCATACGTGTACAACGCATTGCTTGCTCTCGTCCTCGTCCACACCGAAATCTCAACGACCATCCCCTCAACATCATCCTCCACATCAAGCCGGTCTGCCGCTTCATCAGCTTCAGGCCAATCGCCCCTCCTCACAATCGTCCTAACGCATCTCTTGACACAAATATGCACTGCCCTTGTGAACGCCTTCAAGCTACGGGCTTCGTATTCCCTCAACGCCTTGATCCAAGCTACACTCGACACTGAGTTCATCGCGCAGACGATGTCGCAATATTCGTCCGAGGAGGCCTCGGCTGTACAGAGCCAGGTTTATGTGGAGTTGGATCAGAGGACTACACATGAGGCAAGGGCGCGTCTCCAGTCTGAGTTAAGTGAGATGAGGGGTATTCTGAAGCGACTGAGAGAACGGACGAAGGGTGAGTTTGCGTGCTTTAGGAAGCCGAGAAGTGGAGCTTCCCAAAAAAGCGGCGGTGCTTAAGTTTTGCGCTCAAGTTTTGCGCTCTCCAGCAGTTTAGGCTATATGATATCCATTAGTCATTATTCAACGAGTCCAAGTTTCATTTCTTAAGCACTGCTCTATCGATTGTACCTATTCGATATATACGGTACTTCATAGACCGACTACCTAATGAAACACGAAGAATGGTGATGTAACTATCAAAAAAATTGAGTAGCCGGAACCCTCACAGCACGAGTACAGGCAGTACTAAGTGCCTGATCCAACCTCAGACTGCGCCATACAGGTACTAATATGAAAAGAGAACCAAGTTGAGTTGTGTGACCTGCATAGCAAATCTTCGGAATGCGATCCTATGTTAGTCTGGCTCAACAATATATAGCAGTTTTAACTTGTTACAGTTCTGTGCAAACGGAGTTAGGCGGGGAGCGACATGCCGAGATTTACCGAGTTTATTCCGGAGGGGGGCTTTCGATCAGGAGACCAGCTGGTCCGATTATCCCTTTACGATAGATGCCTCTCAAGAAGAGTCTGACTTCTGAACATCAAGCCCTCGAAGCTTCCTGGCTAGCAGGCTTTCGCCTTCAGGACTCGCAATGGATCCTACTTGATACCCGCCATATCCTGCATCCCCTCTGCTAAGCTTACTGTAAAGCTCCGGTTCAGGAGGGGATGTTTGAGCTGGGACCAGATTCTCAAGTCCGACGATATCATCGCGGATTGAGGGGATAGGTCGGAACGGGTGAGGTGGGCAATCATCAGGTGCTCGATAGCATGGGGGCGGAGGCGACGATCTCTGTTCCCCTTGTTCTGCGCTGAGTCTTGTACTTACGCGTAGCGAGGTAGGCTCACGAGACGGTTTGTATGGTGAATAACGTGGTTCAGGGTGTTGGATCTCATTTCGAAGTTTCTCTTTGCCATCGGGCACCCGGTTAGCGAATACAACACGGATGCTAGAGTGAAGATAATAACGGCCTCTTGATGGGCAACAAATATTTAGATGGATTAAATATCGCAGAACCGGTTTTTCATTCGGGTCGTCGGAGTTCGTCAACGATGCCTCAGGACGATCGGTACCGTAATTAGATCGAGCAGACAATGGCATGTCTATAATCGGACCAGCCGAGTAACTCCTCTGTCGGATGAATGTTTTTGTTCCAGGCTCCATATCGCTCAAATCGTAGGGCACAAGGAATAGTTTAACAGCAGTCTTGTTCGGGTTCTTGATCATGACCTGCAGTTGGCCTTGTTGCGGGATACGGTAGCAACCACCTGCGGGGGCTTTCGGGGACTCTGTCCTTCTGTGCCTCTTATCCCTCCGGCGCATAGCTTCTCGGTCATTGTGCCTGGTCCGCATCGACTCGTCATTATTGTGAGCATTTGTATTCTCAACTAGATCTTGATGGCGCTTACGGCGCCGATTGTGGCACGAAGTATCCTTCGGCAGCGAGTTCTCGAGGTCGATCATCCCCACATAAGGGCTGGGGCTATCATCAGAAATCGTGCGCCCGCTGCCAGACGTAGGGTAGCTGTAGAAGACCGCAGGAAACCGAACTGTGACGTGAGGTGGGCACTTGAGGCTCCCTTTGGTCTTACCCTTGCCCAGAACACCAATTTGTGCGGTGAAATCCAGGGGCTTAGACGGGCAAGTTGACATCCTCCCACGGAGAATAGACTCCTCATACGACCCAACCATCGGGGCATGAGTCCTGGAGATTAATTCAGCCGATATCGACGGCCTTCTAGGCTTCGTAAAATGCCCTTGAACTGATGAGGCAAGCTGAAGGCTGTACGAGGAGGCCAAAGATCGACGAGAGAGCCGGGAGTTGCTGAACAAGGAACCCCAGCGTATCGGGCAGTTCGCCCCGGAATTCGCAGAGCCTGCCTGCAGGTCTCTGAACGAGTCCGGCGGAAGGGTCCGCCGACGGTTTGCCTTGTCAAACAAGGTTAGTCGATTGTTGGATTCTGTCCGAGAAGGGAAATCCAAGTCAGTGTTATTCGCCTGATGGACTAGAGGGCTGGTTGGCGCCTTCAGGACATAGCTGGATGAGAACGGCGCAAGCAACGGCACAGGTGTACGATTTGCCTCGGTTACTCTCGCTTCGAGTGCTTGTAACGGGGCAGTTTGCGTGCGTGGCGGAAAAGAGGGAACGGCGAACCACGGAGATGTAGGAGACGAAGAGAAGAAGGGTAATCCGTTGTTGATGCCCCGGTCAGGTATTGGTGATTGCGGTGAATGCTGCTGCCGCTCTAATTGAGGTGTTCCCTCCCGAAAGTCACCGGAATGGAGGGCCGAACGAGGGCGCTCTATTTCAGTTGGTGATGCAAGCTCTGAATCGCGGTTCCGGAAATCTTGATATAAGCTATTTCCGGTAGTGGGTTCCCTCGTCACCGGGACCTCGTGAGAATGACGCACGTGGTGACCAACCGTGTCTCCTAACTGTACAAGAAACTGACGTTAGCATGAAAGACCGAGAAAGACGCAGGCTGGCTAGACGAGAGAGAAGAAAGCACAGAGATGAATTCGAAAGTCTTGCAGATACACTGAACTGACCGAGCAATACTGCGACCATTTTGTAGTTTCCGCAGCTTTGATATAATGTATCAATTCCTCTCGATCATGCGCATTCAATCTAGTCGGACTGGAGCTCCTTGGATGACACCCATAGAAGACGCTGGACTTCTGATCCGACGATCCAGCGTCTATATCATGGGAGTCCGGCCAGCTGGGATGGAGTTGAGAGTCGTCCTGAGTCATTAGCGGGTCATCAGACCAGAGGTCGTAGAACTGCCGACTTTCGGAGTCTTGAAAGATGGGCATTGTCAGCGAGGGATGAGAAGGCAGGGGTGTCTCATAAAGAGAACCACCATCGCAGCGGGAGAGCCTGAGACTGAGTGACGCAGGAAACGTTGTCTGATGAGGCGATGGGGTACGTGGAGTGATCCAGGCTATATACGGAGCTGGAGGGTGTACTCGGCGGTGGCGGCTAGGACTGGCGTGGATAAAGACGGAAAAAGAGGAGACTGCGGAAGCAAACGACAATAGAAGACTCGTAATGGTGGGGAAACGCAGACGTAGTACTAAGGAACTGTTCAGAGACTTCAGACTTCTCGTCCACCTGGGACAAAGAGGTGAGGCGTGAACAATAAATGGGCGGAGGAGGGCGGCTTTAGCCATCGAGTCATTGCCTTTCCCCACTCGCATCCCTCACGTTCCCACTGTAGGATGGGTGCTAGTCCGGCCAGAAACGGTGCAGATAGCGTCATAATTTGAGTACGATTCGGTCATTTTAGTACTACTTGGCTATCGTACAACTTAGTGGGTTGATATGTTCTTGATACTTTTCTGTTGGTGAGGACGGTGAGGACTCTATGCTTCTCGTTGGCGAGTAGTGAGGCCCCGTAATATGGGTATATAGTACGCTTATCGCGGTCGACGGTAAATGTTGACTCTTCATCCTACTGCTGTTCTGTGTGGTGCCCAATTTTCGGGTTCAAGTCATGACTGGGAACCAAATAATCTACCCCTCAGAAGATAGGAGGCCAGACCGATGCGCTGGTCAGTTGACTGTACGAAGTACCTTGACAAGCGTATCCATGAACTAGGGCAGGTTTCAGAGTGCAGGGGTCGTCCATAGTTAAACAGCCAGTGGGTTGGGCCTTCTCACGACGAGATTCGCTACTTCAAAATTTCATAGTTTGACCATGTCGCCCTTCCCATGTCGCCCTTCCAAACACGAACTTGTTTGATTGAAACGTTCGGCGTCCGAAGAATTCGGTCATTCTGACTGCAAGCCTTGTAAAATTCTATACGCGGTAACTTGTCACGATGTGCTCAAGTGGCCGACAATGATTTGGGTCGGTTTGAGTATGTTCCCGTAGTAGATGTCCCATGTTTCGAGGGGTTCAAGTGCAGAGACACTCATTTTGCTTGTGTCCAAATCTGGACGTTTTAGGACCAAGCTCCTGGTCGACAATACTACGAATATGCACTAGTCCGGATAAGAGATGGTGGCAACTGGAGCATCACTGATAGCCGGCCGCGACTTTTCTTATCGATGAAGATTTTCCCCAGGTCTAGCTCATTATACCAACAACCCATCAAAGGAACCGAATACTCGCTAAAAAGAAGCCTCGCAGAGTCTTGTCAAAATGACGCCAAAACGCCCTCTTGATGGCGCCTCCCCTAGCAAAAATCATCCAACTGACGGCCATCCCAATAAGAAGCGCAAAGGTTTCTCCGTCGGCCCTGCAAACCTGCCTGACGGAACTTATCGTCGCAAAAGTACCTATTCCTTATTTATTAATCGTTGCCTAATACTAGCATAGAGATGCTGACTTTCCGCGTTAGCTCAAAAAATCAAAGCCGACCTCATTCAGAAAGCTAAGGTCAAGAAGGCCTATGCAAAAATAAAAGCCGCCGAGCTCGCTGCGCCCCAACCGAAGCCATTCTATCTTCAACGTGAACAAGAAGAACTTGAAAGGAAAAACGAGCAGACTAAGGAGCCCGCAGCAAGCCTGGAGCTCCACCCAGAGCGCCAGGCTATGCTGAATGCTCGAGATGCAGAACCCGAGCAGGCAGATAGGAAAGCAGGAGATCGAAGAAACCGAAAACCAAAACGGGGGGCGTTCGCAAAAGAATTGGAGATTGCGGAGAAGAGGAGGCAGGAGGCTGAGAAGAAGAGGCAGCTGCGAGAACTGAAGGCCAAGGATAGAGAGGCGATGGCTCGAGCAAAGCGACCGGATCAGAATGGGAAGAGAAGGTTGGGGAGGGAGAGTAAGGTGTTGCTTAGCCGAATCCAAAGGATGGTGGGGGAGACTGCATGAAAACAGGCAGTCTGAAACAAAAAGTGATCGAGCTTGCATGCATGATACCCGCTGTACAATGGTTATTGTTTCTGCTACGTTTATGTATATTTTGCATAGCATAGTGCTTCTAGTTTTAGCCCATAGAATAGACGACACTAAATAACTAATGATGGTTTGGAGTAGTAAGATTGTGTATAGTATGGCTATCTACAATGAAGAGGGAATGATCCAAGATGCGGTAGTCAATATCAGGGCACCGAGCACACCCTCAATCCCTGCCCCCTCTAGATACATGCTAAATTTTTAAAGGACAGGCCCAAAGATAACGCCTGTGTTTTCAGCCGGCATGCTCAACAATTTCGCTGACAAGAACACCATCCTTGAAGTAGGTCTTTATCTGCTCCGGGACCGGACATTCCTTTGTATCTTCATCGGTGCCTTCCTTGGGGGGAAGCATCACATTGACAGCAGTACATTTGCTCGAGAAGAGCTCCGTACCTAGGCTCTGGGACGACAGATAAACTGTTGCGCCATCGACCTGGTCCATAAGCAATGTAGGAGCAACGCCATCAATCTGAAGAGCGAACTTGGAGCACTTGACAACATCAAGGCTGCTAACGAGCGAGTCGACGATAATGGACAAGCCATGACAATTATCGATGGCAATCGCATTGGCTTTGCTGGACACTTTGATGATAGTCTTGTTGCATCGAGTAATGAGGATTGATTGGTTCTGCTTGGCGGGGATTTCGACAATGTCTCCGGGGTTTTCGAAGTTCTCAACGAACCACTTGGTGCCTTCGAGATCCTTGCGGGGCGGTTTCCGGCTACGCATGCTCTCTGGCTTTGGCTTTTTGCTGGGGGCTGGAGACTTGGAGCGGGTGCCAGAGCTAGGGCTTCCAGGTACAGTGGAGCTAGCTCGGAGGCTTGGGTTCTTGTGCGTCATCTGGGACTTGTCAACCTTGCGCAGGCCTTGTGTGACAGCATCTCCCTGGTTCAGCTGAGCGAACACAGCCGACATATCTGACGAGGAGCCGGAGCTCTGCTGTTCGGGGATCATGGGAGGTGGAGGAGGGGGTGGTGGTGGCGCGCCCCCAGCTGGTATGTTCAGGGTCGGCACTGGAGGAGGAGGGGGAGGAGAGGGAGCACCTGCACCGCCAGCAGCAGGGCCGGAGCTGCTTTTAACCTGCCTGAGTGCCTCCTGTGCATCAATTCCATCCTTGTCGTTCCATGTCAGGCCCTTTGGATAATGATTGCGGAGGTAGGATGAAAGCGATTTGAAGATTTGGTAGTACGCTTGAATGTAGTCATAATGGGTCCGATCCCTGCAAGTATGTCAGTAAACCGCAGTGCAACATGACCTCTGGTGCAAATCACATACTTCTCCTTGTATTCCTTCAGAACCTTGTTGCCGTAGTATTGAATACCTCCGAGCATCTCGCTGACGAAATCGGCAGGCTTGGGGTCAAAGAACCAGCCCAAGGCAACGATACCTTCGGCAACGGCACTCAAATGGTCGATAAGAGGCGAAGCCCTGTTAGACTCCCGAATGTTGTTGATGGTATCGGATGCTGTGTGGAGTTCGGTCATAAGCTCCGGAGGCTGGATTTCTGGCTTCTTCGCCTTGGTCGAGACGTAGAGGTAAGTGCGTTCTGCCTTGAAGGCTTCAAGGACAGCGTTTGACTAGAGACAAATGAGCAAGGCGTTCAGCAACTACCATGGCTCCTGACGTCCTACCTGCTCTGCGACGAGGCCTCCGATCTTCTTTCCTAGTTGCACAAAATTTCCAACGTCATTGCTAATCAATGTATCGAAGTCTTCGATCTGAGATGGAAGACGAGTAGCCACGGGGGCCTCGGGGGCGGTTGGTGTAGGTCGCTCAGAGGCTTGCGGCTCCAGCGCGGCCGAGTTATCAGTGGCCTTCTTCTGGGCATCATGTTCATCCAACGACATCGCCATGTCCTCCAGACGGGAAGTCGCGGCTTCAAGTCTGTAGATATATGCATGTCATTAGTCTTGGTAACCTGAAATGTTCGCATTAAAGACATTGCGGTTTGCAGGCAAATGTGAGAAGTATAGGGTCGAAGCAAGGTCGTACCGCTTGATGAGGGTCGTCAAATTATGCATATGGCTGGTCGCCGCCATCTTGTCGGCTTTCTGGGCAGCAAAGAGGCTGCGGGCAACGGAGCTTGGGGCTGAAATAAACAAAAGGTAGGCCTATTAGACCGGATAGAGACGTGAGTCAATTATCTAGGTGCCCGGTCAAATAGCAGGTAGGGAGCAGTGTCTCCAGAAAGAAGGTAAATGGTGAAGGAGTAAGAACAATTGTTGCTACGGTGTCGATGATCAACTGACAACGGGGATACACTACTCCTGAGCCTCTGTTAAGACCGCTGTGGGTCTTACAATACGATACTTATTGTACCGTTTCTTAAATGGGCCAGACGCTAACACCGATGACGTTGTATGTATCATACGGTAACTATGTTCCTGCATGTTTCGCGATAAGAGTCGAAGATAAAACATCTCCAAAGGCTGGCTTCCGCTACGCTTATTCGGTAATTGAACGCTGCTTGCTTCAACATGTCCCGAGAAAGTAGCATTGCGGGAGAGGGAAAAATGTCCAGGGTCGAGTTTTGTACTCTGGGCATGTTTATTCTCGGTACATCCCCCCTAGCTGCTAGATATCTACAGCACAATTGCTTACCACTAATCGCACTCAACAACAGATGATATCGACTTCGAGGGTTCCCGGCCCAACGTCAAAAATGTTCTTGGTGGTGCGGCTTCATTTGCAGTTATCGGCGCCCGTCTGGCAACGGGGAAAGAGTATTCCAGGTCCGTCAGTTGGATTGTCGACGTTGGCTCAGACTTTCCACCAGAAGTCCTGGATGTCATTATGGCATGGGATACAGACTGCGTTATCAGGAGGGACCCCGGAAGGCTCACCACCAGGGCATGGAACGGTTATGGACCCAATGAGAAACGAGGTGAGAGCGCAGATCTTGCGCGATGTGCTACCGGAATGTTAACGAAGGGTAGCTTTCAAATACTTGACGCCGAAGCTACGATTAGAGCCATACATGCTATCAGACTCCCAAGTGCTGTCAAAAACGTTTCACATGGTTTGTTCCTCGTCTCGTTGCGTATCCATAGTGCGGCATATTCTTCAACGTCGGGAGGGCTTGCCCGGTGGCCCTAATGAGAGGCCAATCTTTGTCTGGGAACCTGTACCAGATATGTGTACGCCTGAGGAGCAGCTGAAGTTCTTGGAGGCGTGTCGTGAGGTTGACATTGTAAGCCCTAATGACATGGAGCTAGGCATGATGTTCGGGCAACCATGCTGGAATGAGGGAAGCGCTCAAGGCAAGGAAACAGTGGACAAGATTCTTGATTCAGGGATCGGATCTCGGGGTGAAGGGTACTTGGTTATCCGAGCAGGGAAGGAAGGTAGTTACACTTATTCTCGAGGTTTAAGGCTCTGGCTACCCGCTTATCATCAGCCGACTGCCTCAGGGAGCTCACCCGTTGTTGATCCAACGGGAGCTGGAAACTCCTTCTTAGGTGCGCTAGCGCAGGGAATGGTGAGCGAAGGTAGAGATGTGACTAAAATCATCAGTTCGATTCTTGCAGAGTCCGAAAACTGGCAAAAAGCAATCGCAGGCTGCGGAAAATATCCCAGCATTCCACCCGCTTTGATCCTTGCCACCGTTGCTGCAAGCTTTGTCGTTGAACAGATTGGCGTGCCTCGCCAGTCTACATCCCCTGAGGGAAAGGAACTTTGGAACGGAATTGAATTTACGGAACGAGTCCGTTTTTACACCCACAAATTGTATCGGACACTCGAAGAATCTCCTCAAAAGCACTTGCAGATCAACTGACCGATTGATAACGCCTTTCTATTGTCGTACAGCCCGCATAATTATAGAACATAGACTTTGCCATACCATAGCTTCCCCTGCGGCTTTCTTGTTTTCCCGCACGTTCTTATGATTCGTTTCTGGCGGCCTGTTGCCTCTCGTGTTCGATAATCTGCCTGCTCCAGCTGTGCGCAATCGAAAGCGTGTTAGTATAAGATAGACCCCGACTCGGTGGGCAGCATTGCAAGGATGACTGACTATCTGCTGGGGAAGAACCTGCCCGGCTCTGGCATCCTGTCCCGGTGTTCGCGTTCCGCACTGATGCTCCAGACCGCAGCGACTATTCCAAGCATGGCCGCGCCGATAATAGCGGTATTGGCCTTCCAGTTCGCGGGCCGAGCGTACCAGCCTCCGGCGGGAGACCAGACTTCCTTGGGGTACCTAAAAGCAAATTGGTAAGCCCGGAACGTAGCGAAGGATGGGAAAATGGTGTAAACAACATACGGGATCTTTCCGCCTCCACCCATTGCGATTGTGAGGATTTTGGTGGGTTCAAAGGATGAGAGTGTCAATAGTTGCTTGGAGTTTGGAGATGTTGTCTCATCCCGAATAATGGGGTCTTGTCGGTCACGTGACTGGATCTCTCCGGAACTCGGTTTGACTTCTTCCGGAAGCTTTTTCTCATTGCCCAAAGTTTGTATAGCGAACAGCACGAGAGGCCTTTTCTATCACTTCCGCGCCTGGCATCCTGGGTGTCCCCTATCTCTAAACTTTATCCTCTCTCTTGCAATTCACATTCTTTCCGCCCTTTTTCGCCCTGATGAAGAGGCTACAACTCCAACGATGGAGCAGTTCGGCCCTATCGTCCCGGGCCAGAACTGGTGGACGATTGCAGCGACAACTCTGCTCGAGCAAGAGGTTCCAATCAACCGATGCGACACCTTTGCAGCCTCGAGATGAACAATTAGTTGCAGAACAATTCCCGCGTCCTACTCCCACTCGTCGTTTACCAAAAGTCTCAAAATACAAACTCCCTTCACCACCAGTCCAGGCCGCACGCGAGTCTGCAAAACTCGCCGCGCTCCATGCACGACTTTATCTCCCCTCGCGATTACCGCTTGAAACATTAGCACGGTGCCTGGTTGATGCCTCAGCCGACCCAAATCCCCAATTCAATAACGCACCTTTTTCCGTACTGGGCCACGACCTCCTGACCAACTACGCATCCGAACACCTTATTTGCACATATCCTCGACTCCCTTTGACGGTCATTTTTGCGGCACTGTATGCTTATGTCGGGCCTAAAACGCTCACCGCAATGGCCAGAGAATGGGGTGTTGAACATGCTGCTCTTCCCGGCGGCGAGGTAGACCCCGGCCTCCTTCAGTTCAAGAGAGTCGAGCCCGGGACCGATATAAATGCGGAGCCTCTTAAAGGCACTACAAGACCCAACGAAGACCAGAAACACTGGCGGAAATCGATTTCCTCTAGCGTCGTCTACGACAACGAGTTCGGAGATCCAGATCTGGCAGGCGTACCGCCCTCCGAATCACAGTCCGAAGCTCTACATGATACCAAACCCGTAACTGTTGAACAAGCTAGCGCGACTTTTGTGCGGGCTGTAATGGGCGCGATTTACCTTCACGCCGGCCGAGCAGCAGCCAAGCGATTTTTCGAACAGCACATCCTCTCGCGACACCTTGATATCTCTAGCCTGTTCAACTTCTCTTTGCCCACCCGTGATCTGGCCCAACTCTGTGCGCGTGAAAACTTTGAGGCTCCAGTTGCCAAAATAATCAGCGAAACCGGTCGCCGTAGCAGACACCCTGTCTTCGTTGTCGGAATATTCTCTGGTCAGGATAAATTGGGCGAGGGCGCAGGCGCCAGTCTACCTGAGGCTCGATCAAGGGCTGCCGTTGCCGCTCTCAAGGGATGGTATCTTTACAGCCCGCTAGAAGTCCGCGTACCCAGTTCTATGGAGGAGGAAGGCGCTGCTCCTTGGAAGCCAGTTTACGTGGATCTGGGTGAGGTGGTTGCATAGATGCTAAGTGGTACTCTGTTCTCTTCTAAACGGTAATTGTCGACAAGAAGTTGACAAAGCCACCGGGTATATTATGTTTTATCAATGTTTGTGAAGATCGGATCTTGTACAGTATGGGCAATTTACTCTATTCTTGTGGTGTTTTCTTATTTCTCTTCTGCTTCTGCAGGTGAAAGTAGCCATTATGGCAAGACTTTCCAGAGCTGTGTTTTTAGACATACCGTACATAGATGCATCAAGTCGGCGCTTGCTAATAACTGCTTATGCTTCTCAGACACGATTATCAGTGTAGCAGCATATCCATTGGGAATTGTACCGTCCCCGCAGCAACTGCACCATGGTCGTCTTTGTGACTAGAGCGAATTGCCCAGAGTCAAACATTTGAGTCATATTTTAAGGGTGTCCTGTATCAGAATTAGTGTAGAAAGTATATACTGAATATACATGGTAGCTTCAAGTATCGACCAGATTTACGATCTCGTCTTCCCAGGTCCCTTGGCCGCCTGAGCTATCCAACCAGTTACCATACTCATCCCATAATTCATCGATCTCAACGCCATACAGAGCCTTCCAAAAGCTCTCTTGTTCGTCACCTTTAACGCCGGGCCTACCTTCCCCAACATAACCAACACGGCAAAGCCGATCGTTTAGCAAGCCTATCGCTCCCCTCCCAAACCGGACATCCTCCAGCCACGCCAGAAAGTACGCCGTATGTTGGTACCCCGAGTCCCATTTCTCTGGCCTCTCCTTAGCAGAGGTTGGCCGGCTCCAATGGGGCGGACTCAATCCCGCCTTGAGACGCACAAAGTCCGCAACGCCTTCGATCAAGCCGCCTGGTGCACGGGGTGTAGAGTCGTCAGGCTTACCGTCAATTGTAGCACGCGGTGCAGCATATTGGTAGCAGTGGACGAGCTCATGTGTGAGGACGCCGACTAGCTCCGCGACGGGATCGGCTTTGGTGCGGCAGTGCTGGATGTACGCGAGAGAGACGTGGATTTCTTTATGGTCGTTGTCAATCTCCTTGCCGGTTGTGTAAGCAACGCCTCCAATGTCACGTAGGAGAACTGTGACCGAGCGGGTTGGCGGGACGGAGGGACTGAATGTTTGTAAGTGCTTTCGCTTCCTGGCGTTCGTTGCGGGGGCCCCGTTTATCGCTCTTCCCGACGTGGGAGGGGTGTAGAGATTCTGAATGATGGCAGAAAGGGCAGTTTCGAGGGTAGATGCGAGATCAGGGATGGAAGTAAGGAAGAATCGAGAGGCAGGGTGACGGAGGTCGTGGATATGGAGCTGGAATTTGGGAGCGGGGAGCTTGGGGCAGTCAGCAGTTGAGTCGGCGGCTGGAGGTGGCTCTTTAGGAGCATCGCGGGGACTGATGATTGCTGGGATCGCTGAAGATGTAGCCATAACTGCTTGATATGAAATGCATGTATCCTATGACGCTACGGGAGGCTTCCAAGTCAATGTTCATCAGACATTGAGCGGGGGATGCAGCGAGCCGGCGCTGTCTGCAGGTGGACTACTGCATGTGAGTGGCGCGTCTGGAAAACACAGCTTGTTTCTCCTATAGACCAAAATATTATACCACCTGTTGAAGCTAGTCAACCTCCGGGCTACCTTACTCTCAGCTACTGTTATTTAAAATAGACCCGAGTTGGGTCGTCATGTCGGACCGCTTGGGTATTCTCATCCAGGGACCAATTCACACACCAACAGCCCCTCCATGTGCTGAGGTCGGGGTCTGGGACAACTAAGCAAGAGCCCAGTATATACGCAGTGATAAGGCCCTAGCAGAATAAACAATTAGAGTCCAAGTACAAGCCGTTCAAATTCTACGCAGCATGTCATGCATCTAATCATTGTAGACTACTATGCATTTCAATCTAATTCATTAGGCTGATGTGGGCCTACAGTGGCCAATGTGCATTGCAGGTAAACAACGTTAGCCCGAAAAAGTGTCGATGCGACAACATCAACCGTCAACAACCACTACACAACATCACTACCCTAGCCTCTTCAACCATTTCCCTCTCTTTTCTCGCTTTTATCTGCACCAGTCGTCCTTGCGATCGTCTGCTCCGCGAGTGAACCGACCTCCCTCGCTTATTGTCGTGTCCGTGCCTTTTATCGGGTCTCCGCCATCCCCTCCGCGTTCCTTCCCTTCATCGTCACCCCTCGCCCACCAACAACCTCAGACCTTCCTTGTCCTCGTTCTCGTCCTCCTACCTGCTTCATCCCAATGGAAAACTGAGCTGCGACTGCTACGACTCTTCTATTTTCCCGTACGTACATCTCACTCTTCCATCCCGTTTCCCCCCTTCTCGTTTCTTCTCCAACTACCGGCTTCCCCAAGCACCTCCATGTTCAAGTTTTAAATTGTATTTGACCATGTCTCTCATCACTGATACTGATTTAGCAGCTTATTTCTCATTATTTATCCTAATTTACACTCTCTCAGACGCCAGGGTCTTCCTTTCCAACGTTTTCTTCCTCGTCGCACGCTCGAGCGTGTACTTCCCCTTCGCCTTTTACTTCTCCAAGCTCGCGCTACCCCTCTTCAAGCTTCTCGTAGCCAGGATGGATTACAAGGCGAGGGACATACTTGCGGCGTTGAAGAACGTCAACCTTTCGGTTGATGCCAAGGTGACCCATCTACTTGGCTTGAAGTCCGACATCAAGCAAAAGAATGTTCCGGAGAAGGCAGTGCCTGTGATTTTTGAGTGCTTGCGACATGCAATAGCCTCACCCTTTCACGCCCTTTACTCGGCCGGGTTCTCGACGCTCGGTCATTTCTTGAAACGTCTGTACATTCAAGAACACCACCAACTCGTTGCCGCCATGTCCGACCGGATTCTCCCCGCTCTCGTCGACCGCATGGGTGACAACAAGGACCGCATCAGACAGCAGACTACCCATGCCTTGGCTGACTTGTGGGAGGGTGCGGGTTCCCAAATTGAGAATCTTGTACTCAGCGTTGGCTTTCAGGGAAAGAACCCTTTTCAGAAGCAGACTTGTCTCAATTTGCTATCTATCGTGTGTTACCTTTGTTTCACCTTTTGACCATGACTGACTGTCCTTCATAGGCACTTACACGTTCAGAAATTACTGCTGCTTATGCAGAAGCTACGGCCAGAGGGTATCTCCCACAGATTATCAGTTTTGTCGAAGATGCCGATCCCACTGTTCGCCAAGGGGCGAGAGGACTTCTAGTACAGATGTTCATGTAAGTCTTAAGTCTAGCCTTGTTTGTTCACCTGGGCTAATCATCAATAGCGGCGAACGTGACGACAGCAAGCATGACTTGAAGAGAGCACTTGAAGAGCACAAAGTGAGACCGTCGCATGCGAGGGAGATCCTTGCCGGTATTGGTCTTGACCCGGACCTTTACGACGAGAACCAGTCTTCACGTCAGCATTCACTTCAGCAAAGGGCGCCCTCTCGAGCTGCCACCGCCCCTCGCGCGCCGTCGCGCGCCGGCATTTCGCGTGCTCCTTCGCGGGCCGCCATATCGCGGGCCGCTTCACGAGCCGATATTTCGCGTGCTCCGTCACGAGCTGATACATTTAATGAGCGCTCCGGACCAGCCATTACTCATGTTGAGTCTAACTCTGCTGTCGACGATGATGCTCCTGTGTTGCTTCACCCTAAGCCGGTCCGAACATCTCCTATTACTAGCGACATGATCCCTGCCTCTGATAATCGAATTGCCGTTACGGATTCTATTCCCGCCAACGACTTTGATTCTTCCCTTTATTCGCATGATCATCTTACCGTAACCCAAGCTTTACACGCGGAGCAGATCGTACAAGGCTCAACCGAGAGTAAGCTTGCCCAATTCCGCCAAACTCGCGCGTTTACAGAACCTGACCATGGATTAGATGAACCTCGTATCGTGCATACAGCCCCAAAGCAGAAGAACACCGTGAAAACTAACGCAAGCAAAGCTTCTGGAATGGTGAGCGCTCCGGCTGGCCAAACCCTTGCTCCTGCAGCTTTCGGACATGCCGTTGAGAAATCCAAACGCGTTGTTGAGCCTCTTGATATCGAGCCTTATGATCTCAGCTCTTCTCAAGAACTTGATCGGCTACAGGCTACCATGGCTCCTTGGTTCGACGGCAGAGAGACTGAAATGAACTTCCAGAGGCGTGAAGAGTACACCATCTTAATCCGCCGGATCACCCATGGAAATGCGCCACAAAGATGGCCTAGCGCATATCTCGGTTTCATCAAGATGACGCTCCCTTTTGTCTTTATTACGGCCAATTCCGTTCGGACATCTCTGCAAACCGCTGGCCTTCGGGCAGTTCAGTCCCTCGCCCGCGTCAACAAAGAACGACTCGACAGCTCTATCCACATTGTCTTGCAGAATGTCTTAAAACTCTGCGCAAACGCGAAGGGCATCACTTCCCAAAACAGCAACTTGACCGTCATCGCTATACTCGAGAACGTGACATGCAATCAACGCGTGTTAAACCAGATTACGGGCGCCGCAAAAGATAAGAACCAGAACATGCGAATATTTTCCGCAGGTTGGCTTGAAATCATCATTGATGGCCAGAATCGCCACAAAACTCACGCCGATGGCGTGAACAGCATCGCCGCGTGCATCCAGGAAGGCGTTGAGGATGCGAAAGAAGACATTAGGAGGGCTTACCGTCACACCTTCTTCCGGTTTTCCAGCGTCTGGCCGGCGCGAGCTAAAAAGTGAGTCATTCGCTCCAACGTTGTTGCCTTTTTCCCCTTTTTTCACTCTGGGATTGGGCTAATAAAAATAGGATTTTGGATGCAGTTTCGCCCAAAACACAGAAATTGATTGAAAAGGACATGCTAAAGCTGTCGGAGGACGATCCGTTTGTTTCGAACTCGGGTTCCTCGACGACGGGGTTATTTAGCAGCACGCCAGCTCGTGCGGCCACGAAGGGGGTGACTATTGAAAAAGGGAAGGCTAGTATTGCTGTTCCTAAAGCCATGTCGAGCCCCAAAATGGCATCACGCACTACTCAGCCTGCTGCGGCAAAGACCAGTACTCTACAAAAGAAGCCTACATCAACCTTGTCATCTGCTCCCATGCGACCAGGAGCTGCGAAACCGCGTCCAGCAACCGCGGCCGGGTTCCAACACAAGAAAAAAGAGAATGAGAGCCCACGGAAAAAGCAGACCCCAAGCCGGGTTCCTGAACCAGGTCTGGATACCCCGATCACTCGTCGTCGCCAGAACAGCGACCCCACTCAGAACGAGAGCCCGATGAAAGGTGGGTGGGTAGCGCATGCCGTAGATGACCATCTCATCGGGCCATTGACTATTCCGAAAAGACGCTCAACCAGAGGCAACGAAACACCTCGGGCCAGAGCCAGCAAGCAGGCAATTACTGTCGTTGAGATGGACGACGAGAAGTATGATGGGACAGTCGATGAGATAGTCCATGAGAGGGTCGATGAGAGGGTCGATGAGAGGCTCGACGAGAGGGTTGATGAGAAGGGTAATGAGAAGGTTGATGAGAAGGTTGATGAGAAGGTTGATGAGAAGGTTGATGAGAAGGTTGATGAGAAGGTTGATGAGAAGGTTGATGAGAAGGTCGATGAGCAGGTCGACGAGATGGTCGAGAAGCAGGTCGATGACGAGCTTCAGGAAGAAGTCGCCGAAAAGCGAAGAATGTCAATAGCCGATGAGATAATTGCGTCAGCCAAATGGCCCAGTGTGGAGGTTAAGGAGCGTTCCTCGGAGGCGCAGAGGGAACCTGTGGGGAAGGAAGGCAGCCCGCGACCTGAACGCGAGTATGTCGATTCAACGATTGTATCGGAGTCTCCCCTTCCAAAGCGCGTTGTGTCCCTCTCGTCGCAGAATTTAAATAACGCACATGGGATCCTGCTGAAAGGAATTGAGCGAATTCAGACGAGAACTATGGCGACGGATGGATATCGAAAGCTCCAGGGGCTGATTCAGCACCATCCCGATCTGTTCGCTGATAAGGAGCAATTTGCTGTGTTGTTGACCGGATTGCTTGACGAGTTGGCGGAACAGACTCCGCCGAGCAAGAGTGTGTTATCTTTGGGCACGGTGTCGGATCACAAGACACAGGTTTTGTTCACTGTGAAGTACATGTTTGAGAACTTCAAGAAGTTTTTTGCGCCTTACTACCCTGGTACGGTAGTGGCATTGTTGGAGGCAGAGAAGTCAGCAGAGATGGGAGGTCACTTGATCAAGGCCATCGAAAACTTTATTGATGACATTGTTAATGCTTCCAGAGCACACTATGAGATCGTTGGCGCCGTCGTTACCCATCTTGGCCCTGCTGTTCAGAATGAGGCTGGCCCTACTGAGCAGAGGATGCTTCGAAAGGGCTTGGATGTTATCACACATGGCCTTACCAGTATGAAGGAACGGGACTGGGAACTTCCGTCTGATCAGATGGAGCGCCTCGGAGAATTTGTGAGACAGGTGATGACACTTCCATCGGTGGCCCTGAAGCGGAGGATCTTCGCACTTTGCATTGCTCTGCGCGAGCTGGTGGACGACGAAGAGCGATTCTGGGGACTTGTCGGGTCGAAGACAAAGGGTGTCGACGGCCTTCTATTCTACTACCGGACGAGGCAGGAGGCGCAGGCTGCATAAGCAGCTCAGTGAATGGATGATTCGGTCTGGATTTTTGCACATCTTCCGTTTTTGGTTGTGCGAGATGTTGGTCTGGAAAGGAGTTTTCTTGGACACAGTGAGTTTTTGGAGGTTGGCAGCCGGCATTTGAATGGAGTTTTTGTTTTGGACATGGTTGGTTTTCGGGATTTCCTTTAGATGTTGCTTTCATTGCCTTCGTATCTGCTCTTACTTCCTTTCATTGATCATTCTTGTCGATTGGATTGCTTGTTATAAGTTGTATACCCTACTGTGCATAGCATGAATCAGTATAGCTTAAAAGGTCAATTAAAAGTTAGACTTCATCCGTTTGGATTGACATTTAGATATATTCATGGAGTGACTAGAGCCCCAGATTGGATCGGGTTAGGGAAAGCGGACGTTGATTCGTCATGGCAAGCGATGGCCTCATATCCAAGAAGACTCGCGGACTAGTGGGATGTTTGTTGTCGTTGGTGCGGCATACTACATCTAGACCGTTTTCTGCAACGTAGATGCAATCACATGGAAGCCTCTTTCATCTGAAAGAACATCAGTGCCACACGCCTATAACGATGGCATCATCTGCCTGGACCTATTAATACTGCGCACAAAATCCCCATAAGATATGGGACTAGATTAATAAGGAACATAGATCGGGGATTTTTACGCAGGTTTCTCGACTTTGATAGAGCAATGATTGTTAAATGCCCTAATTCTATCTAGTTTCCCAAGCAAGAATACTATCAGTCTGACGGGAGAAGCACCATCTCGTCCCAAAGCATAAATTCATCCTCCGTTTCATCCTCGTCCACAAGCTGGCCACGATACCCAGCGCGAGTGCTCGTAAGGGATGTATTTGTAGCAACCGTCTGCGGAGTTGGGAGGTCCGGGAATTGAGATAGACCCGTTTCTGGGCTTGACGACGATCTGGCCGCCCAGAGTGGTTCTTCCTGAAGCCATTCCAGAGGGTCGGATATCGTGTCTGTGGTAGACGCTTGCGGCGCTTGTATCTCTATTAGCCTCTGCTGTTGTATACTCTGCACCTGTCTGATCCCCACCCTCCGTCCGTTTGTCGAGGGTGGAAAGTTCGGAATTTCGCGAGCTTCTACACGGCAGGAAGGCACTTCACCATCTGTTCTTCGGAGAGGAAGCCGCAAATCGAAGGTCTTCTTGTTTTTCGGCAGACAGTTCGATCGCGGTGAGTGGTTGTTCTGCCGCTGCGGCCGTTGCTGTTGCCTGTGTTTTAGGGCTAGTTTTTCGGAGTGACGGCCAAGCGGGGAAGACGAACAAGCATGCAGAATCTCAGACGGTACAGCATCATGATGTCCAAATTCAGAATTCCGTCTCCTATTACGCGTACAGCGACTTTTTTCTTGGTCAATAGATTCTTTAAGGTGAGCGAGGTATTTCCCGGGCGTAGATCGTTTGGCATTAGGTTGAACGATTTCCAGTAAGCTGCCAGTCGGTGAGTTTCCAGGCCAATTTGTGAAAGTAGTTTTCAAGGGAGCAGATGTCTCTGACTGGGTTGTAGGGACGGTGGTCAGATTGCGAGCGTGTGTTTCTTTGGTCGTGCGGAAGACAGGCATAGGGCCAGGAGCCGCAAAGTCAAACCCCCCAAAGTGCAATGCTTCCCCATCAGAAGTGTGAACAGATGAGCTGCCATTTCCCCATATGCCCACGAATTTGAGTTCTATCCCTCTATTGCGCAGAAATGTCTTCGCGACAGTGAGTTCAGATCCTTCGCAAGCGAAGAAGTCCCTATCTGGTTCAATGAAGTCTCTTAGTGCGCGGAAGGTCTGGCGAGAAGCCTTCCTGAAGACAAGCTGATAAGATTGTTTCTGGGTCCCGAAACTGTTGTCTACCTTCGAAAGTTCTCTCAATTGTTTTGCTCGCATCGCATCCAGCTGTGTATCTTCCTGATTGATTTGCTGTCGGCGAATTTCCAAAATGTCTGCGATGGCATCGCACTCGTCGACCGTTAGGCCAAGCATCCGACAAACGGCAGGGTATGTATGATTTTCTAATAAGTTTTGAAAGATCTCGGCTCGCATTCGTGGTGAGAGGTCAGCCCAGGTCGGGTTTCGTGGTCCTGTCGAAATAGACTGAACAACAGTATTAGCAAAGAGACAACTTGAGATAGCTCCTGCATAGAGAACTGCGCCGCTTATCATGGGACTTCTGAAAGGTCTGGAACGTGACTTTCGACGCAATGAAGTCTCAAAAAGCCTGCCCATTTCCCACACTTGAGGCCAGTAAGTGGGCAGTGAGAGGCTAACTTACCTGACACTCCCCAGGCACCGTCTCTTCCAAGTCAGTATCTTCCATATCCATATCGCTATCAACATCCTTTCCAGCAGTAGCCATCCGAGCCATATTGTTCACCCAGATATGGTTGAGCTCACCATTGCTCGCCACGTAATTGTCAAGATGATCCAGCGGTATTTCCCTCACATGAGCAGTCGGCGATGCTTCCTTTTGGCCTTTAGGGTTCACTGATGCACATAAGTCATCCAAGCTCCTCCTGCTGTTTCTTCGACTAGCTTTGTTCGGTCTCTCCTGATCATTGTTCCTTTGATATATATCATGACCACATCCTGCTGCCCGCGGCCTTTCGAACGTCGGGAATGCGGCAGGAGGTAAGTCCGGATTATAGTCAATGTACGCTGGCTTCTTTTTGTCATCCCTGCGCAAAGATCGTTGGGACATGGGGCCATAAAAATGATCTGGGCTGAAGTGCTGAGGTAGACGGATAGTCTTTCGAAGGTTCATGTGCATTGTGCTGAGGCTCGCTCGGTTGCGCCTCCTGCTTGCTTGCAGGAGGCTAAGGGACTATTATGCTAGAAGAATGAGAGGAGAAACAAAAGATCTAATGTTTATGACAGAAAATAAGTGTGTTGGTGATGATAATGAGCGTGATGATGATGAATGATTGTGTGGGTTGTGAGGTAGAGATAGGTATCTGGAAGTGTTGATGTTCTCATTTGAGGGTTAAGTGAACAAAATGAGCTAAAAGCTGCAAGCAAAAAGGAATGGTGTACAGAACAGGAGTTCTTGTCTATAAACAAAGAGCAAACATAATAGCAGGAGCTTAACTGCTAGTGTTATGCAGTACGTCTCGAATACAATATTGACTACGTGGGTGAAGGGTCTGGCTGCTTGTCCTGGTACTAATAGAACACAATTAACACTCTCAATGCCACTGCCACTTACTCAAGTCTTGACAGAGAAGTTTAGCTGACAATTCCCGTTGCCTAGCCGAGAAATTATTCGTCATCTGGTGGTAGAACTTAATAAATACAGAGAATTGAAAGGTCGTAGAATATCGCCCAGGGTTGACAGCACCTCCCAAGCGAGAAGACACCAAGCTTACAACGATATCATATCCAGCGATCCTGAAACGGCGCCGTAGGCTTCCTCTCCAGGTCCATGCTGTCATTCTCCATCGTATCGTCCTCCTCATGATCTGCGAAGCTTCGCTTCTTAGATAATGTCATAGCCGGAGCGGTCAAAAGCAAATTCGCGCCGGCAGCCTTGTTCGCCTTTTCGACATCCCGCTTCGCCTCCAAAAGCCCCTCGAATGCCAGCAACATCGGCCTTAAGCCATCCTCCATGTCAATACAGAACCGTTGGGAGTGAATGAAGTTCATCGCCTGGCTCAGCGACATATTAAGCATCACCATGCAGTATGCCACCACGACCAGCGCGGAAAGACCGTTTCCAGTCTCGCAGAAAACAAGAACCTTTTTGGGAGTTGACACTGCAGTCGCTGAGCCCGCCGAAGGACAGATATGGTCGTTGATGCGCCGTATTGTCTGCGGTAATCTCGCGATAAGATCTTGGCCATCCACGATATCAAAGGAGTCCGCTTCAATCCCCACTTCCGCAGCGGCTTTCTGTCCGGAGAAAAGTCGCGACTGCGCCAGTCGTTGGTCGCGGACTCCCAAGAGCAAAGTGATCCCTTCATCTCGCAGCCATTGCTTGTTTGACAGAGCGTTCCACGGTCCTAGGTAGAGGAATGGCAACATACGTTGTGCGGCTCGACGCATGTTGTACGTCCACTCGACCTCTGAACGTGGCAATGTAAAGATACTGGGGTCGATGTGCTGGAAAAACCCAGGACTGACAAATTCGCCTTCTCGAAACTGATGGGACTCAGGTCCGATAGGCTCTAGAGCAGGTTGATTTATGCCATGGTAGTGGATGTCGGGGTAGTAAGAGGCTGCTATTTTCTTTGTATATTGATGGTTCCGGATGTATTGAGATTTAGCATTCCCCGAAAGTGACGTCTCCATGCCCGAAATTGCAGGCTCCATCTTGCCGCTCAGAGGATTCAATCTGTTCTCAGTTGGTTCATATGGTGTTTGGGGAAGACAAGTTCTGACTGTCTTCATACGACAACGCCTCAAGGGTCACTTCCGGCCTTTCCCCTTTCTGGAATAGGTTGCCTGAAACCCAAACTGGATGCCTAAGACCACCAGTCGACAACCTCAGGATTCCTGTGAATGAGTGCAATACTAGCGGCTAGGTTTCAGTAGAACATGAGAAGCTATAAATTTCTAGCTATTACGTACGAGGGTTCATTCAACCGACCTAACTAAACAAAAATATCTACTGCAAAACAGCTTTTGCCGCGGGAGTCAAATCCGCAACACAAAGCATCGCTGGAATTTCGAGGTTTAACTTCTGAACCACCCCTACAAAAGCAAGACTCAAGACGTTTTGATTCAAGTCTGGAAGACCCATCTAGGATCCTTGTCTCCCTGGAAGTCTCCCTCAGCGTCACCAATATCACCCATCAATGGCAGGAGGCCATCGCGTTCCCTGATCTCAGCCTTCTTGGCGTTCTCCCGATTGAGGACCTGCCACAGAATATATACGACGATGATATTCGCGACGAGATACCCCAAAGAAAACCCATGCCCGAGGAAGTATCGGGGACTGGTTTCCGTACGGTATAGCTGTGTTCCAATAACAGCTCCAAGATTACCGATGGATATTTGCATGGCGTTGGCAATGGCTCGCTTTGTCTGACCAGAGACATTGTTGGCAGGCCAAGACAGAACAATAGCTACGGCAGGGTAAATGCCGGCGCAGCAGAAAAATGTTCCAGTATAGGAGACGCCGGGCTTTCGTCCGGCGAGCAGAATAATGTAGCCAATGCAAGCAAATGCTGAAGAACCCATGATGTAGGGCGCACGGCGCTTGGTGCGCTCAGAAAGAATAGCCACAGTGATTGTTGTCACAAAACCCAAGGCATATGGGGGCACAGTGAGCAGTTGGGCCCTAGCCGCGCTGTATCCAAGCTCTTTGATGATCGTGGGCTTAGTGGTTTGTTAGCAACACAAAGTAGAATCGGCCAATGACAGGAGCTACCCACCAGGAACAAAGACAGCGTATATAACGGAAGGGACATGGTGTGGAATCCGAGCCCATACAGCCAAACTTTGGGGTCTTTGATAGCATCAATAACCGCCGCCCACGAAAATCTCTCCTCGCGCGTCGCATCGTTGTCGTGCTTTAGACGAAAAGTGATGAAGCTTCGCTCCTTTTCTGACAAGAATTCGGCGGTAGCTGGGTAGTTGTAAACCCACAGGTATGCAACGACAGACATTACCACAGTGAGCAATCCTTCCTACACCTGGTTAGCGTACTGCAGTCTGTATCATATCCCCATATGCTGCATACCAGGATAAAGATCCATCGCCAACCAGCATAACCACCAACACCATCCATATGCGCAATTCCCTACGAACCATTAATATGCTGTACTCCGCACAATAGCTGACTGAAAGTACTGACCCAAGCAAGAATTCCGCCAAAAGCACCTGCAAGCGACGCAGCACTGAAAAATAATGCCACTCGGTAGTGCTGTTCGTTACGCTTATACCACATAGAGAGATAGAAGACAACTCCCGGGAAGAGACCACTTTCAGCGACACCGAGAGCTACAGTCACAGGTATGTTAGTGAGAGTCCGTCGATCGAAGGAACCAGAGAGTACCTGTTCGCGAAGTAAGGTAACCGGCATAGTTCTGCACAATACCAAGAAGCGTAGCAACAATACCCCAGATTAAAGTGAGCGTTGGGAGCCAGATTCGGGGAGTTGTTTTCTTCAAGATGATGTTGCAGGGAACTTCGAATGCGACGTAACCGACGAAGTATAGAGTTAAACCAGTGAGGTACTGGTTTCCGCCTGCGCGAATTGCGTCAATGTTGCCCACGATACTCACATGGGAGGTGATTCGTACTCATGCCAATATCATCCGCCAACCCTTCCAGACGGGCATTGCCAACTATGAACGGTCTGAGTTAGCATGGGCCCGCTTCGACTCGAAAGTCACACTAGATCTTACCATTACTCCGGTCAAGAAATGACAACAGGTACAGGATCGTCAATGGAGGAAGGAGTTTGTAATCGAGCTTCCGAAGAAGCGATTTTTCGTTGATATCGGCAAACTCATCCGCGAGATGGCTTTCGGCCGGAGAGCTGTCATATTTCTCTCGATCAGGACTGGGAGCGGAAGCCTTGACTTCCTTCACGTCCGTCATCGTTCGCAAGAAGAACGCTGGATAAAAGAATAATGTGCGTGGAACGGCGTGGTTCTCGCGCGGCAGACTGAGAAGGTGGGAAAGGAATCGAGACTCGACCACGGTCCATGATGCATTAGAGGCCGGTTAGGATATTTTAAAGCTGCCAACGGTGTTTTCCGCATGGCGCACTGCACATGGCTGAAAGCACATCATCATAGAGGCAATTCACGCGATGATATTGATGGCAGCTGCGAATAGCAAGGGGCCCATGTCGTGGGGTCTGGATTACAACAGTTCCTAGCAAGAGACGATCTCACATTGAAGTCCGACCCGTTCTACCTTCAGGCCAAATACAACCAATGAATAGAAGCGATGTGATGCGAAACGACCCTCATCGTGCGGGTGTTGTTGATGAGCAATATGGTATCCGCGATGGCGCGATTAGTTAGAACCCCAGGATTCTATGGGTGGTGGATATACCGGCCGAGAGACTAATCGGGTATAGCGTGCTTTCTACCAGGTATACAGCCGCGAGCCTTTGGCCCTGTATTTCCTTATTTAACACGCTACTACTACGGAGTACTAATTGTCATACTGCCAAGTTAATTGCGTGAGAATTGCAAGTCTTATGCCAGCTGTCATATTCTTAGTCTCTCTACTCAGCAGGAGCAAAGTATCGACGTTCTGAATATGGCGTCAAACACGATTAATTACATCACAGCTATCGATCAAGCACTGAACTTGTCCTTGTTCCGCTCCACCCATTCAGAAAAGCGCGTTGCTGGACGATTCAGATATCTCTCGATATTTGCTCTTATCTCTGAAGTCTCCGCACGCAATAATCCTTGATTTTCGTTCTCATTCGCGAAACCCTCCGTCAAGATTCTGGCCAATGGTTCAGGGGTTCCGGATTTTTCGACCATCACTTGGATGTTTTCGTCCGTGCTGACCTTTGTGAGTTTCACTGGTTTATTGATTACCCGTCCGATAACCTCAATAGCATCGGCAACAGACAAGTCTGTTTCTGGCCCACACAGAAAAACCGGGGTTTCGTGTTCGCCCGTGTAAGCGCCAGCGAGGATTGTCCCACCCACCGCGCCAATATCATCCGGGGAAATATAGTCGAGCTTCAGGTCTGGGAACGCCCACCTCACTTCTCCATCCTCGATGATCTGCTTGCGCCACCAACGCGAGTTACTTGCGAAAAAAGCAGGCCGGAGTGCAACGTATCCCTGGGGCCCAAACACGGTTTCTAGTGACAACTCGACCTGTGCGTGCGCGTATCCAATAAAATCACTTTGGGGGATTGCACGAATATCGCCTTGCACAGAGAAGCTGCTCAATAGAACCACGAATTGAATTCCTCCTGCTTTGAGCGCCTCTGCAGTGGAGAACAAGTGGTCGGATGAGGCTCCAAGAGCCGCGTAGATGAACGCGTGGGTGGCACCGGTCTTAGACACTGCAGTGCGGACGGTATCAGGCTGTGTAAGGTCGGCTTGGACTCTTTCATATCCAGCATTTCGTTCTTCGGTAACAGTCAATCCGGGGACTGGTTTCGAGATGTCGCGCAACGCAAGAAATACTTTAGCACCATGAGAGTGAGCGGTGCGGGCAGCAGCAGAGCCTACATCTCCTGTTGCGCCAAAGACGATGACCTTCCTGGGACTCATGGTGAGATTTGATGATGCTTTCAGTTGAATGCTTTGATAGTAAAATGTGCCGTGAAAAGCAAGTACAGTATCTGCCTGCTCTTTCTTTTATATCTTTGATGTAATCAGCCACATTGCTGGTCGGTGCTGTCATCCTCCGACCGCCGAGTCCTACGCCTTGCTTACCGCCGTTATGTGAGTGTCCTAGTTAGGAATACGAGATCCATTTGTCAGCAGACTCATAGTACGCGCTATCAGCCGTCGGTAATCGGGGCTAGTGATAGTGCGAGCCTAGCGCCACATATCACAGGTGCCTTGATATTAATGCTCGTGTACCGGAAATCGGGGCCGTCCGTCGGTCTTGGTTTTCTGCGTTTGTCCGATTCTGGCAGAGCATAACCTAAGCGTCTACTAAAGGTAAAAGAGCAAGAACACAGGCAGCAGATCTCAGCTGTTGCAAGGCTCTGCATGGCTCGATCGATCTCCACCGGGGCTATTCTGCAAGAAGACTCAGCGTATGACATGCAGATTTCGGTTATTCGATGGCCATGAACATGATTATGCTGATGAATTGTCGGTATCTCGGAACCCCTTGTGTCGCTTATATTGTTGCATTTGCCAGCTCATCTCAGAAGCCACGGCTTGTAATTCCGCACCTGGTATATTGCAGAAATCCCCATGGGCCTGCTGCCTGCTCTGTGAGTCGTGTTTCATACCGAGAGCCCTGATGTACGAGAGTGGGGTAACCTTATCGGCCCGAGCTTACGGCGGGGCCAGCCAACCAGAGCCTCGGGTTCTCTCTTTCATCCCGGCCTCTAGATGGGGTAGTATTTGGCTGTCTAGGCTATTAAGGGAGAGCTTCTCCAACTGCCAACGTAGCAGGATCTGAGCATTCTGAATGAAATTCTGGATTTACTCGTACTCAAACTATAGCCACCTTCTCATCTAATTCTCCCGGCTTGAGCCCAGAAATAAAAGCCATTATGGGTACGAACAAACAAGCCACCCATACTGCAAACAGTCCATAATAACTCATCCGTCAAATAGTGCCTACTATGACAAGTGCCGTTCTTCATCGAGATACCCGCTTTGTTCCCAAGAAGGCTGTTGGCGGAAAAGGCAGCTATCTCCTTCTCGAAGATGGCACCAAGTTCCTCGACTCGACGGGCGGCGCAGCCGTTTCATGTTTGGGCCATGGCCACGAGAAAATCATCCAGGCGATCACCGAACAGTTCAAGCAGGTCGAGTATTGCCATACTGCTTTCTTTGGAACAGAGGCTTCCGAGGATCTGGCCCGTTTACTTGTCGACTCAACTGGTGGAAAGTTGTCCAAATTGTTCGTCGTGAGTTCTGGTATGCCCTCCAGTCTTCTTTCCCTTCTTTCTTACCTTCTGCGATATTGACACAGCTATTCAGGCTCCGAAGCCGTTGAAGCGGCACTCAAGCTCGCTCGTCAATACTTCCTCGAACTGCCCACACCCCAACCTCAACGAACACGATTCATCGCCCGCAAACCTTCCTACCACGGCACCACTCTAGGAGCCCTAGGTGTCGGCGGCCATGTCCTCCGCCGCCAACCCTTTGAGCCTATCTTATCCCAAAACATCTCCCATGTATCACCATGTTACGCGTACAGAGGGAAGAATGATGGCGAGTCAGACGCGGACTACGTCGCCCGACTCGCAGACGAGCTTGACGCAGAGTTCCAACGAGTCGGTCCAGATACTGTCTGCGCGTTTATCGCGGAACCGATTGTTGGCGCGGTACGTGCAGTTTCCTTTGCAGTTCCACAGAACATCTCAAGATTTCTTAGTGGTGCGCACGGTTGATGCTGATACGAAATCAAGGCCCTAGGCTGCGTCCCCGCCGTACCAGGCTACTTCGCCGCCATGAAGACCATCTGCGAGAAACACGGCGCCCTCTTCATTCTGGACGAGATCATGTGCGGTATGGGTCGCTGCGGCACTCTGCATGCCTGGGAACAAGAAGACGTTATCCCAGATCTCCAGACGATCGGTAAGGCGCTGGGAGGAGGATACGCACCTGTTTCGGGACTCCTAATCTCGGACAAGGTCGTGCAGGCTATTGATAAAGGCACTGGGGCGTTTCGCCATGGCCAGACGTACCAGGGACACCCGATTTCTTGTGCGGCTGCGTTAGCAGTGCAGAGAGTTATAGCAGAAGAACAGTTGCTCGACAATGTAAAGATTATGGGTGGGTATCTGGAAGAGAGGCTGAGGGGTGCTTTGGAAGGGATGCAGTATGTTGGGGATATTAGGGGAAAAGGCTTGTTTTGGGGGGTGAGTCGTTTAACCCCACGCATCTACCCACAAATTCTTCACCTAAATTATACAGTATGTGGCTACTAACCGGGCCGCGCTGGCAGGTCGAGTTTGTCAAGGACAAAACTACAAAGGAACTTTTTAGCCCAGATACTGCACTGGCCTTCAAGATCCAGGAGACAGGGATGAAACCTGAATTCGGGATCTCGCTGTATGCTGGCACGGGCACTGTGAATGGGACGCGCGGCGACCACATTATCCTGGCGCCCGCTTATAATGTTTCGAAGGAGGAGATAGACATTATCGTTGACACGACTGCGAAAGTTCTTGGTGAGGTTTTTGCGCAGATTTAGGACCTTGTGATCCCCGTTGAATTGGATTTAATAGCAATATGATCTGGATTGAAAGTATCTGATAAAAGCCTGACATCTAGAGCTACATTTCCCAGGTCCTAGAGAATTGCGAGGAATAACCTTCACCGTAGTGTTCAATGAGAATACGTATATTACAAGGCACATAGCAAAGGCAATAGAACTAAGCCCTTGCCGCGACCTCCAATCCAGGTTTCGAAGCAACATCATCCGCACCAGCACCAGCAATCTCCTTCCCGCCACCATTCGTAATGGTCTTCGAAGACCGGCCGACAGACCACATACTCGCAACCGTCTCAACAGCCCGCTCAATCACAACCCGGACGCGGTCCCTCAGCACTGCATTCGCACACTCAACCTCCAGATCCTCCAACCAGACCCGAGCAACATGCTTGTCAACTTTGATTTCAATACCCGGCACCGGGATACCCAGGGCATGAAGGCGAGATAGCTCTGCGGCTTCGAGTTTCGATAATGTGTCAGGGTCTTGAGGAGTTGCGCCATCTGCTTTTGACTCGAGTGGGGTAAGCTGCTTGGAGTCGGACTTGGAATTGCCGTTGCTGTTTGTAGTTGTGGATGCGGATTCGGTTGAGGATGGGAGGCGTGGACGCTCGATTGGGGCGATGTCAGAGCCAAATTGAGCTTCCAGCATCATGAGCAGGCGGGCGAAGCGTTCTTCTGCATCTTGAGCAGCGTGCGGATTGAGGGATTTGAGGGTGTCAGTTTCGTCGTGATGGTGGTGGTGATGGTGATGTTTGTTGTGCTTGGCGGATTCTGGTAGTATATTTTGTTAGCAAGGAACAATCAACATGGGTAAAGAAGCTAGGTTATAAGCTGCACGGGGACATACGTTTCACGGATGCTGGACTGCTCTCCACGGTTAGCAGGACAGCCATGACTGCATCGGCAATCCCGTCATTCATCATGTTCCCTTCCCACTGGAGCTCGACCTCGCGAGTCCGAGGGTGGTATCTGATTATGACGCAGCCCATAACCAGGTATGTTTGAGGCTCCTCCATGAGGATTTCCTCATCAGCCTCCTCTTTCATGTGTTCTTTCTCTTCATTTTCGCCCTTTTGATTCTCATTTGCAT
The DNA here is from genome assembly GCA_003574815.1 of Aspergillus spinulosporus. Taxonomy (NCBI): domain Eukaryota; kingdom Fungi; phylum Ascomycota; class Eurotiomycetes; order Eurotiales; family Aspergillaceae; genus Aspergillus; species Aspergillus spinulosporus. The sequence goes on along the minus strand of QPHH01000007.1, from coordinate 1,125,636 downwards.
GCTGGTCGGGACCGAGTTCCTCAATGGCACCGAATGTACCCTCCAGCGCCCACTTAATCAAATCCATGCTAGCTGAGCTTAGGGTGATATGCTGCTTGCAGGTAATAGTCGTGGTTGCTAGACCGGCGTATTCGCGGAGATCGTCCGGTGCCATTAGCGATAGGTCGAAGCCGTTCTGGACGAGGACACCGGCCATGAGAGGCCCGTCTCCATCTTCATGCTCGGGTGGCAAGGTTGTTTGCGCTAGTTTACCAACTACCTTTGCTATTTTGTCTTTGCGGAAGGGGATTCGGACTTCTTCGCAGTTGGCTGGCGTGTAAACTTTGACTTTTACTGTCTTTTCTGCGTTGAGGCTGAGCAATTTGGATTTTAGGCGCATCATTTGATGCTTCTCGCCGTGGACTAGGATCTATGAACGTTAATGGCACAGTCGAGAAGAAACATGTTAGTGGAAGGGGACATACCACGACAGGTGCGGATACTTCTTCAATGAAGTTTCGGTTCTCGACGCCGTCGACATGGGCCGCAAAAGATATCTCGTCAACAGTGCATCGTCGCGGAATCATGATCTTCTGTTCCTCGTCGTTGCCGTTCATACGCGTTCTACCCATGCCAGTGGCTGCCCGTGACATCACGGCATGGATCTGGTCTGGTTCGTTGAGCAATTGCTTAGCCATCGTGCCCTCCACGCTATACCCCGTCATGACAACGCCATTTCGTTCATTTGGAGCCCATCGCTCCAATAGTTCTCGACTTGTACCAGTCTGTAGCATACCCGGGGACGCTAGCATGACACATCCTCCGACGTCGTCAAATCGTTCAAGACTGCGCAAACTGCGGACATATTTAAAGTCCCAGGGCCCGGCGCTGACACTTTTGTCACCGCTGGCTTCTGCTTCTGCCATTCGCTGGCGGAAAAGTCGCTTAATATTATCATTCATGGCTCCGATATAAGTCTGGTAGACAACCATGCACCTCCTGGCGGTGTTGCCAATGTAGTATATAGGGATCTTTTGCAGCTCGGGGTGTGTTTCCCAGTATTCTTCAAGAATGAGAAGGAGTTCCTGTGCACGACCAAGTGCAAAAACCGGCATAAGAACTCGACCACCGCGATTCAGAACCCCGGTTATAGACTTCATAAGGGCGGCCTCACGCTCCAGGCGAGGGGGGTTGGAGGAAATTCCAAATGTTGATTCGGTGATTAGAACGTCAATATTCACTCCCCGGGGAACCGTAGCTGGAATAAGGTGGCGGTCCTCTTCTCGAGAGTAGTCGCCAGTAAAAAGGATGTTTAAGCCCGCAATTGATATCAGGAACATGGCAGCTCCAAGCACGTGGCCGGCAGGGTAAGGAGTGATGCGGATACTGTTTATCGTGTGTGTTGTGTTGAAATCAATGGTCTCAATAAGCGGCAGCGTCGAGAGGTGATCATGCTCAGTGTATAGGGTAGTCCGTTGGTCTGAGGAGGAGGCCGTGTTATTGACTCGCACATTATCCTGAATCAGCCATTTGTATATAGCTTTTGTAGCATGTGTCATGAAGACACGGCCCTTAAAGTTCGTTTTGCTGAGCACATAGGGAAGCGCAGATGAGTGGTCGACATGGAAACTGTGATGCGACAAAAAGTCTATTAGTCTATCGTTTGAGAAGACCAGCGCGTGAATCCAGAGCTAAGGATGATACAGAATACAAATGATGGAACACGGAATACAAGATGTACTAGTTTGTATTGCGTTTCTTGTATACATGAAAGAAGCAGGGGCCGGATTGCCAAAAGAGCCACTCCACCGTTGATATCCGATGACTTCGTCGTGCCATCATCCGCAAGGCGTCGAAGAACCCTATGGCATCCGGAGATCCCTTCGACGAAAAGAAAGAATAACAACAAGGAAACTAGGTATTCCACATACTGGCTGATCAAGAGTATATCCACCGTGCTCAGATCGAACTCGTCGAAGAATGGGAGGGCTGAGAACCCTTCTTTCGCAGGGTGCATCCCAGCATCAAGCTGTTGATGTCGGATTAGACCATATAGACGGAATGAATTGGCAAATACACACCATGACAGTTTTCCCTTTATACTGGATGATATGGCATGATCTTCCAACCTCATTACCACCACCTAAGCAGTAAAACGCCAGTTCATCTGACGGGTCAACAGGCTCGTCATCGATGGCGTTCATCGCCGCAGCTTTTCGCTTCGCCGCCATATCGAGACGCGTTTTCGGAGTCTAACACCAATTCAGGCGACCTAGCGATATAGGTAGAATCGAAATAGGTAATTAGATAATAGGACAATGCCTAGACAAAGCTTAATGAAGCGACTCAGTTTGCGCTGTGTTCGCAAGCCATTGATGCGCTGCAAACGCGGAAGAAATCTCACGCGATAGAGTAGATGGTGAGTAATGCGACAATCAGAGCCGTCCAAGAATCACCGGACGAGGGTCGATGTCTGTCTCTATCGTCCAGGATCATATAAATGCAATCATTCGATGTGGAAGTTTGGTGGTTGCAGGTTCGATGGAGGAGCTACACTTACATAAGTAGGTCACGTGGACTGTTCGTCGCGGAGTGGGAAGCAAACCTCGTCGTCCCTTTCCGTGCCAGCATCCCGACCAACACCAGATTTCCGCCGCGTAACAGCTTATTTCTTCACTCAGCTGCTCCTCCCAACAATTTATCGCGACTGGATATTGGACCCGATGTCTTGAGATGGTCACAGGTGGCGGCGGCGGCGGTTTTCAGCAGTCCGCTTTACGATTCGATACACGCGCAAAGTATTCACTCTGTCCGCGGATGCAGGGCAAACTTTGATCGAACACCATCGCATAATACCATTTAATCTGCTCACGGGCCGGGGGCCGCAGTAAAATGGCGCAGACACAACAGTTTCAGCAATCTTTCTCCCCTCCGGGTTCCTCTCCCTCTCCCGCACCCTCCCCGATGAATGGCAGTGTTCCACCACCAAACAAGCGACAACGCCTCTCACCTCATCCTCAGTCTGCTCAGTCGCCTTATGCCTCGCCGAGCCTTGGAACCTTACAATTACCTCAAAGCCAGTCGTTTGCTGCAAATGGGACAAATACAAACGGGATAGCACAGTCGCCAGCTCCCCCGCAACCCGGCGCCATGGGTCCTCCATCGCGACCCGTGGACAAGCCTACAGATGCGGCCGATTTGACAGATGTTCTGGCCTCTTCTGGTATCGATGTGAGAGAAGAGGAGGCGTTCCTCACTAGCAGTTACTCCGGGCCCGGTGTCCAGACGCAACAACCACGAACTCAGCCGCCCCTCACTCAACAACAACAACCGCAAGCTTCTCCACTAAACGCATCATTCGCCTCACAGGCATCGACTACCGGAACGGCGTCGGCTCCCGCAAGCTTCAATGAAGCCTCCCAATACAAGCCCTCCGGTACCCAAGAGTCCTTCTATACAGAACCCTCAACTCAGCCTCCCGCCCCTTTCGTCGATCCAAATGAGCCAACCCGAGAAGACACTGAAGCAGCTAGACGTGCACAGTATCATCTGCAGGAGCCCTTTTTGTTGACGAAGGTTCTGGAGCAGAGGCTTCAGAGACGTGGTTTCGACCTTGGAGTTCGCATACCCTCAGAAGGCCTGTTCCACCCAGTTCCCGGTCGTCCACAACCTATTGAGGTCACTGGACCTGATGGCTCGTCTGTCGTACGCACTGGCCAGACCATCCTGAATCAGGAGGGCGCACCTCTTGTGGATATACTAAATCTGATGTCCATAGCCTGCGAGGAGAGACTACGGACCGTTATAGATTATGCCTCGACACTCGCGAGAAGCAGACGAGCTCATTCTCATGGAATGGTCCCCGCCGATTGGAAGGACTTAGCCTTGACAGATAACAAGAACACCAATGGCCAGACGGGTGGTTCGCAAACACCATCTCTCAAAAGTAAACCCCCGTCCTTGATTGTCATTGAAACTAGGGTGGGGAAAAGGGGCTAACAGTGATCTAGGGCCCCATCCAGATACTGAATCCACGGCAAATTCGCTTTCAGATAGATACCGGATTTTGGTGGATAAAGATGCCTCTTATGAGGAAGCTCGAGCAGCGAAACGCGCAAAGCGCAGCGCGAGTGCGATTTTGGGAGAAGGCGGGACTCCCAGGCCAGACTCAATGGATGTATCCGGGTCTGGTGCTTCAACTCCAATCGGCGAAAGGGCCCCCAGTATCGGCAAAGGAGGGCTCACCAAAAAAGAAGCCAGAAAGTTAGCGGACGCGAAGCAAAACGAAGCGCAGCAGCACCAGCAGTCGGTCGAAACAGCACGTATGGCTACTCAGACTATGATGTCGGGAGGCATGTTTGGTAAAAAGAAGTCATACTCTTGGCTCCAACGTGGCCCAACTGCCGGAAGTGGCTTTTCTACTCCAACGCGTATTAACCCGCCTACACCGAGCGCCAGCGCAGAGAAGGCAGCACGTCCCGGAGAACCTGCAACAATCCCTACCAAAAGGTTAGGGGCTTGGCGGGAGGATAAAGAGAAGGGTGCTGGAATACAGGTCCGAGACATACTGTTTATGCTGGAGGCCGATGGAAGAGCAGCTAGACATATCCAAAAGGCATATTCGAAGGACTTGAAGGAAGACAAAGCCGACTGATATTTGCTACATCATATCCTTACCCCTATTACTTTTGAACAATCTTGTCATAGCTTCCACTGCGACTTAATCTTTACGTTCCGCATGAGCACTGCGCAGGACCGGGGTTTTTTGGCGTTGCGGTACACTATTCGGGGGTTCCAATCTATGAGTCTCTAATATAATCATCTTTCACCTGCGTCTTCCACCAAACGGTCTCAACGATGCCCGGGTTGTCACCGTCATTTTTAGGCCTATTTTGCCTCTTTCGCCTTCTATCGTGGTTATTCAGTTGCATGAACTTTGGCAAAGAGACAACCTTCACCCGCCCTGCCGACAGCGGATGATGTTGGTTATCTTACGTGATGTAAATGATCGAAAATTTGACATACCACGTTCTGTGCATTATTAGCAAGCCGATTATCAAACTCTCTATTTCACGTAATCTACAGCTGTGCATGCTTTGATAATCGATGTACTGGATCTACGACCTTCCCAAAGAGGACTAAGACTCTGACGTAATCTCCAGCACGCGAAAAACGCCCTCTGGGTGCCTCTGGGGAGTCGCGAAGGTGACTGACACGCTGCAGAACATTTATGATCACCTCTGGGCCCATTATTGCGTAGTTGACTCGTGTTTGAGACCGCAGCGATGATCGACATTACCCAACTGAACCGTTGAGCACTAGGCTGTCATTAATTGCCACAAACTGCCGCGTTTGAGGCCAAAATGAACGCGGCAGATGATGTCAGGGAAGGCGAAGCCCCTAAGCGGTGGAGGGGTTTCCACTCTATACTGCGTGTCAATTCAGTGCAGTACCAATCCCGCCAATCAATTCAACCGTCGCCTTGACTCGCCAGATCGTTTAGGGCCCATCTTCGCGGCGACGAGGACGAATTCGAGAACGCATGTCATGCGGCCTTCGGCGAACGGAATGCACCTCCAACGGAGTCGCTAGGATTGCCCTGCGTCTATCGATTCACCAATTGTAGGGGATTCCTCGACCGCTCGCTCTGCATGGATTCATGGGCCATATTGCTGGCGACTCGGAGTAAGGAATTAATATTCGACTCCTGTACTGCCTCGCGGCTGATCGTGGTGGATAAGCGAGAACCAGAAGGTTCAGTGTTTCCTAAGGCGTTAGCCGGCCCCAATTCGCCAGTCTAGACGGCACTGGCTGTGAACCGTCTGAAATACTATTCCGGCGCAGTCAATGCCAACCAGCACGAAACATTGCTGCAATTCCCACTTGTCGCGGCTCCAATTTTAATCGGAAAACATCGCCTATTCTCACGGAGGCAAAACTTAGCGGCGTGGTAATCTTATTTCTGACATTGATAATGTTACTTTCGGGTGGTTGCCGGCCGAAACCATGAGAAGGGGAATGATTTGGAAACGAGAGAACATATCATACATTCCACAGAGTCTGAGCCCTCTTGGACAGGCTGGTTTGGGGCTGACAGTAAACACCCTGGCAATCCGTATCTTTTTAAGCGGACGTGCCCCGAAGGCCTAACCGAGCCTCCCTAGCATTACGACTCTGCTGCTGTTCTGGTATAGGGATCCCATCGCCTCGTCAACTCAATTAGTATCTAATATTAAATGATGAACAATTCTTTCAACCACCACTCTGACCGACACTGAATTAGAAAGTTGCCATCTGTTTTCCTTTATTCTTCAGGATGTCCTCGACCATTCCACAAAAGAAAAAATAACTGGATCGAAATTGTCATGTACAGCCCTTTTACCGGACGGACCGTACGCTTTCTTGCCCCGACCGACCGCCTCGCATCACTCCCCACGCCTCTCTCACTTTCTCGCTCCTTGCTCGTCACAACTCTCGAGTCTCAACTTTCCCTGCTGCCTTCTCACAGTTTGTCTGCTTCACTCGGCTCACTATCTAAGTTCTTCTCCCAGCGAGACTGATTCTCGCGAGAAACCCCCGGCTTTATCGGCCTGGCGTGTCGACGCCTCCGTGTTCATTGAGGGCGACAGCGGACTACCAGTGACGCTGAACGGCCTCCTCTTTCTTTCTCTCCTTCACTGGTACCCTTTCTCTTCCTCCCCCCATCGGCCGCTCGTACGACCGGACGGTTTCTCTAAACCATCATGTCTACACCCTCAACTGCCACCGCCACACATCCCGTTACGCATCATCACCAGCATTACGGATTTCCCCATCATCAAACATACCTACCGAACCCTTCGTATCCGACCACATCTTCTCCGCACCTAAACTCGACTGTTTATCCTTACGCCGTTCCTCCAACAACAGCTGCTCTCCCATACACTCAGTCTCCTCATTCGGCCGCTCCGGCTTCGACCGCTCCAAGTACCACAGCCATGCCACAGCCTCCGAAACCCGCTAGTACCGGGGGTCCAACCCAGAACGGGAGGCGGAAAAAACCAGACTGGGCCGAGTTTTACAAGAATGGAATACCAAAGGAGGTTATTGTGATTGATGATACACCTCCTCCTGACCAGTCTGCCGCCGCATCGCGCACCTACCCGACCGCATCTACCGCTCACGTCGCGAATGGCAATACTGCCCAGCCTGCGGGTAAGAGACGACGCACCGGTATTGAGACTGCATACGATCTAGGATACTTTGATCGTCCCTCTTTTTCCACAAACCCCCAGCAGTACGGCGAGGAGTCATCTGCTGGGTCCCTCTCCGCAGACCGCACGGCGTCGTTGCACACCACTGCTCCCACATCTCTTTCACAGGGCAGTTCCGGTGCGAGCAACGGTGCTTATTATGAAGACGCCAATGTCGGCCAGAAACGAAAGCGGGTGGCGACGCGAAAGTCTGTACGGGATCAGCAAAAGAAATTGGAGCAGGAAACGGCAACCGATGCCTTCTTGAGCTACATACCCCCTCCCAAGCCGCCCATCAAGGCCAAGGATGTGCCTGTGCCTGTTGTCCGTTCTGTGAGTATTGTCATTGTTAGCAACTGAATTTCGCTAACTATCAGTGCAGTATTCGAACAGGGGCGAAAAATATGACGATGACGATGGTCATTACATTGTCAATCCCAATACCCCTATCACTGATCGATGTGAGTGCCTTACAATTCACAAATACATGATAGTGATTGCTAAACTCGTCAGACTCGATAATTAAACTTCTAGGGCAAGGGACATTCGGCAAGGTCGTTGAAGCATATGACAAACAGCGCAAAGCTCGCTGTGCTATCAAAATTATACGTTCCATTCAAAAGTATCGTGACGCATCACGTATCGAACTCCGCGTACTTTCGACTTTGGCGTCTAATGACAAGCACAACCGAAACAAATGCATTCACCTAAGAGATTGCTTCGATTTCCGAAACCACATTTGTATCGTCACAGACTTATTAGGACAGAGTGTCTTTGATTTTCTCAAGGGTAACGGGTTTGTCCCATTCCCAAGCAGTCAGATCCAGAGCTTTGCTCGGCAACTTTTCACCAGCGTGGCCTGTAAGTTTTTTGCATCCTGTCCCTTTGGGCTTTGGCTAACTTTGGTACAGTCCTTCACGACCTTAATCTCATACACACAGATTTAAAGCCTGAAAATATTCTCCTTGTCAAGAACGCATACCAAACCTTCACTTACAATCGCACTATCCCTTCCTCCTCCACTGCAATATCGCGGAATGCACGTCAGAGACGTGTCTTGCTTGACAGTGAGATCCGCCTCATCGACTTCGGTTCTGCTACCTTCGACGATGAGTACCATTCTTCTGTTGTTTCCACTCGACACTACAGAGCGCCCGAGATCATTCTCAACCTTGGCTGGAGCTTCCCATGTGATATTTGGAGTATTGGCTGCATCCTTGTCGAGTTCTTCACAGGCGACGCTCTTTTCCAGACTCACGACAACCTCGAGCACCTCGCCATGATGGAAGCTGTTATTGGTGAGCGGATAGACCCGAAGCTGGTCCGTCAAGTGATGCAAGGTGGGCGGAATGGTAATCAGAACCAGGCGGCCAAGTAAGTGTTTTCGACCCAGCAATGTGATCACTGCTGACTTTCCAGGTACTTCGTCCGAAACCGTCTTGATTACCCAAATGAAGAGACAACACGAGCCTCAAAGAAATACGTGCAGGCGATGCGTCGACTGACGGTATGTCCCCTCTCACACAAAACATTGTTTGGCCAACTGCTAATCATCCCAGTCGTTCATGCCAACGAATACCAAGTTCTACCGACTCTTCCTGGACCTATTACAACGCATCTTCGTTTATGACCCAAAACAGCGCATTACTGCCAAGGATGCCCTGAAACACCCGTGGTTCAAGGAGCCTATCACAGATGACGGGACTGAAGCTTTTCGAATCGGGCAACAGTTGCAGCAGCGGAACAACGGTCAACAGCGCTGAGCACTCTGGCCTGGGTCCGTTTCCGGCCAGGTGCAATTCGGATCGAAAAGGCGTTTTTTCGGAGTTTTTGTTTTCTTTTCTTCTTATTTTGCATTGGAAATATCGCCGGTACCCACAGATACCGGCGCTCTATTGTGTATGGATACAGTTCGAGTTAGGATGGCATTTTTGGGATAATATGTATGGAGCACCGCGAGCCGCCTAAGTATATCGGCTGCTGGTAGCTCTGGAGTTTGGCCACTGAATTCATCAAAGGCCAAGGATGGTTATCTTTACGGGGATGGATATTGACATGGTCATTCTATCGATTACATCGCACAGGGTTTGCCTGGATTTACGGATATGGGCATGTTTACTTTTTTTCGTGATATTTTGCATCATCTACAGATGTGGATCAGGCTTGCACGAGAGATTCACCTTACGGCGTCGATATGGTACTGGTCTTCTTCTGCATAGCCATCATGGTAGATGCTCCTCTTGACCTTTGACTGACTGATTGTTCTTCGTGGGTGCTGTAGACAGGTTTCATGTATATATATTTTATATACCCTTTTGTTATACCCCCTATACGATTCTTTTCCACCCTCGGTTCTATATCAAGCTCTCTTCATCGTCACATCAGCTCGGGAAATACAAAACTCAATTAGCTCCTCCCCATCACCACTCCCAATATCATCGTTTGCTCTGCTCTCCCTAGCAAGCTGGAATTCACACTTCTCCAGCACTCTCCGACTAGCCCCATTCTTCTTTGAGATAATGGCGTATATCTTTTCGTTATCTACAACCTCTCCTTCCCCTCCAACCTCCTCCCTACAGTCTTCCCTCGAATCCTCTAATTCTGAAAAATTGAGAGAATCAAGATACCCAAACCACCACCTCACAATTCCTTTTACCGCCTCACTCGCATACCCCTTCCCCCAAACCCGAGGGACAAACATATACCCGAGCTCATATTGTGGTCTTTTTGTGACTGGGGACTCCGCTTGTTTGATCCCGATTGAACCAACGATGCGGTCTTGCCGGGGACCATCCTTATTTTCAAGAGACTGAATGTACGCGAGTTCGCGCACCGCGAAGCAGAGGCCATTCTTCTTGCTTCTGCTTTTGCTCTCTGTCTGTTCCTTTACAGGACTCCTCTCCTCTTCATATTCCTGATTTGAACTGGAAGTCAAGGGATAAGTGTCCGTAGTAATCGTGCCTCTAATCCAATTCTCCGTCTGCTGGAGGCTCGCGTCGGGGGTTTTCTGGATGCTCCATTTCATGACGTCGGGCTCGGTGCGGAGTTCGTGGAGGGCGAGGGTGTCGGCAAGACATAGACGCTTGAAGGATAGGCGGGCGGTTTGAAAGCTGAGATCGAAACTGGAATCGGTGGATGTTGATTTTGCCGCCGGGATTATTGTTGTAGAGGCCATTTAGTTTGCCTGGATCATCAGATGGATAGGTAAGGTGGTCAATTGCTGGGACGTAGAGGCAGCTCTCGTGTGAGAGAACTGGTAGGATAGCCGGTTCTTCCGGCATATCCTTGAATTTACGGGTTTTATAGTCGCTAGTTATCTTCAAGATATGTGACTCATTTTGAATCACATGGATTGGGCGTCAACTACCCGTTTTTAGGCCTGTTTAGCTAACAATGCTTCCATGAAATATGTAAAGTCTCCTAGTGAATAGTTTTTGTCCTGTTATAAATGATTCATTCTGTCAGACTTAGATACAGGTATTCTTTCCTATCCTCCTTAGCCGACTATTGTTAACAATTAATAGCAAACAAAGAAACACAGTGTGGTGCATATGTTTTACTCTGTATGATGCCGCAAAGAAAAGGGTATGGGTATAGATATTGGTATGATAAGGGTATGAGATCTAACATGCTGCATATGGAACAAAGGAAACCTAGCAGAGTAGTGAAGGCCAGTCCTCTTTCTAGGACTAAAAGGCTCATTATAAATGCATAGGAAAGGGTTGTGGTTGGATGTGGACGCGAGTCAAAGCATATCTCTATCGTAAAGGTACATGTTGATTATCGGAGTCGATACGACTTATGGGCGAGTGGTGAAGTCGGTGCATGGCCGACACCACTGACCGGGACGCGGACTCGATTTTTCCGAGTAGGGGTTTGCGCACAGAAGACGCAAACGTAGACAGAAGGGAGGTTGGACCGTTCAAGACCGACACATTTCGTATGCAACCAGTGGCTGCACGATTCGCTGTGCAGCAGTTAGTACTTGATATGAGGTCGGAAGAAAGAATCGTACCATTGAATCATCAGATGACCACCGTTATCCATGGAATTGCAAATGCACCTGGTGCCATTGCTTGGATTGCTGTATCGGTCCGTGCAGGGAGTTGCAAGGTCAGGGTCAGTCACTGTCGTGGGAGATGTATTCGCTTCACGGGCATCTGAGTCTCGCTCCGTACCAAAGCGTGGAGGCGACGACTGTAGCTGTGCCAGAGACTGCAAGGAGCGATTTGACCGAGAGCCAAAGTTTGCGATGGTCTGCGATCTGGGTATGCGGCCCTTGTCTTGTAGAACCTTGCGAAGGGCATGTTGAGCATCGCCAGAATCCTCTTCTACATCAGCAATGCTGCCGGGAATGGAAGCGGAGCTGCTATATGACAAATCCGACGGAAGTCTCGAAGACTGCCTTTTCGGTGTCCTCTTCCAGTCATCCAATGTCGCCTTTAGTGGCGGCCTCCTCGCCGGGCCGCGAGGAGCAGTAGCCCAGGGAGAGACACGGCCCGAATGCGATGATGTGTAGGAGCCCATTGAAGGGGGGCGCGAGCCAGCTTCACTACGGGTAATTGTCGATCTCCCAGCTTCCGAGACGGCGAACGAGGGATTGCGGCTGCTAGATGGGGGGTACTCCGGAAACTCTGCCGAGTCGTACTCGCTTTCTGTAGCGGAGCCGTCCATATCCATGCTATTGAGAGGATCGGTCAAGCCAGTCGACGTTTCAAGAACCGGCTGCATCTCGGTTTTTGCTCTACCGTCCTTGCCGATTTTCAGGACTACCGACTGGGAGCGTGGAAACACACTGGCCAGAGAGTTGGATCTAGGTAACGGAGCACGAAGAGACTTGATCGGCGAGGACCGCCCCTTCGAAGGGCTCTTCCGGATTCCACTAGCAGAGGACATCGTTCCACCGGAGCCTGGACGAGGCGCACTCACTGCACTTACGGTGAGGCTGCGGGTTAGCACAGGCCTAGTTTGACGAGGCGTGTACTCGTCGGCCTCATCATCAGATATATGAGGGTTGACTCCCTGAGCACGTCGGAGCTCTTCCCGCTTGAATTCCTCTGTCTGATGATGGTACGGCTGGCGATGTTGCCTCGAAAATAACCGTTTATCCGGAGTAGGCTGAGGCCCCCCAAATCGTCGTGCGGGAGAACTTAGGAACAAAGAGGGATCCTCAGGTTTTGGTAGAGGAGGTCGAGGAGACGTGGAAAAGGGAGCAGGGAACAAAGCTGCATCGGTCGGAACACCGGAGGAGAGGCCATATATGGTATTGTTAAGTCCAGAAAGCTCCATGTTCCTGTCGATATGAGGTAGCTGCGGGATTTGAAGTTCCTGCGGGGGTTCCGTTGTGTTGGCATGGAGTGTGTCTGCAGTTTCAGTGTCGAACAAACCGCCTTCGTTCCCATGCAAAGGCAAATCTGATGTGTGCTGGTCAAGTCCATGATCCCAAAACAGTCTCTGCTGGGGAAAGAAAGGCGACGCCGACGGATCAATTGAGCCCAGTTGAAATGGGTCTGGGGACGACTGAAGGTCTCCGAATAACCGGGGGGAAGCACCCATTACTCGACTAGGAGTCTCCAAATGTCCCCCTGCCGTGCTCGAGGCCGGTTCCTGACGCCCAGCACTGCTCAGATCTCCAAATTCCGTCACCTTTGTCCTCGAAGCGCTACTTGGCGGGGGGGTCTGCATGGAGGCCGCCGATTTGACCGACTCAACTGTCTTGGATCCATCTTCACCCGGTGCATGGATTTTGGACGGACGGCGCTTTCTAACAGTCTCAACCTGCGAGCCCGATGGTTTCGCGTTGTGTTGTCCCGGTGACCCTAAACCTTGGGCCGGCTTCTTGTCGGGCAACCGAGGGCTATTCAACCCGAACCGCTGGGGAGTGCGAAGGAACTCAGGGCTCGAAGCGTAAGGATCGGAGGTGTCCCATGTCACTCTTGGGTCGAAAAAGCTGGACTCAAGTTTCGGCGTTTGAAAGGCAGCGTCACTGAAGAAGCTCGTGGGTGGAGTCCTCGTCGGGGTCTGAGGTTCACCGTTCGGATAGCTGAAGCTAGAGAGGACGGATTTCTCCGTTAGCAACATGCTACACATGCTGAGCGTCCTAAAAGCCGTGGGAGGGGAAATAAAAAAAGAACTAGCCACAGACAAAAGGCAAACGAAGGTGAAAAGGGTGAAAAGTACGACGTCGGATAATGTTCCCAGACCCGGAGCCCAATAAGTGTACGAATGCAACATACCTGTGAATAGGCTGATCCCAACTCATGTCAGCAGCGGTGTACTCCTAGCAACCATTCAATTCAAGCTGCCAGGCAACCCTCTGGTCGGAGGACTTCCAGATAACCCGGAGCCGTCAGGAATGTTTGAGGGGCGGATCGGTAGGAGACTGCCGACGAATGTATGCCTCCACAGGGTCATTGAAGTACAACGAAAACCGTCAGGAGAACCGGAACCCTGGGAGTAGGCGGAGGAAAGAGAAGGGATCGATAGAGAGTCCGAATTCAAAACATAGTCCTTTGATCCTAGAACCGTCGGTTGGGATGGCAGCAAGGTCGGGGGAGGATAAGGAGGGGGAGGGTCGAGGGATCGGTCGAGGCTGGCGGAGGAGGAACGACTCCTGGACAAAAGGGAGGAGGGAGGAATGCGTTTGGCCGCCTGGCCGAGGGAATTCGAGGAGTAGAATGATTATTTGGAAATGAAGAAGAGAAAGCGAAACTGAGGAGAAGAGAATTTTATGTTTTTTATGTTTTCGTTTTGCTCTGTTTGTAAAATTTGGTAATGAATTGACGGTTTTTCTTTATATCCGCAGATCCACAGTTAGGATTCAGGACTCAGGACTCGGACAAACCTGGACTTCGTACAGATAACAAGATGTCCAGAACCGAAATCGTGACCTTCTATACCAGGGTCAGCCCGCTGGCCTCGTCGGCTCGTACTAGAGTACCTGGTGGAGAAGCAGGTGCCTAATCTACTGCTACCTAGGAAATATAGTATCGAGCCCAGCATCTATCGACCCCGAAGATGCCGCTGGAGTATACCGACGAGTCTCGCTTGCCTAGACGGCTAAACTGGCTGAGCTGACTCCGTCTACCCCGGGCGAGAAAATAGAGGAGACCATAATAAAAGCGACGCATATAGCCCCTTGGTTGTTTGAGTGCCAATAATTGGCTCGCAGAACAAGGAACAGCGGTGGTTTTCTGTGGATCGTCTTGCTCCGTCACCACTACTCCTGCGAGCTGCCGGTGCTGACGCCGTCTACGGTTTCTGGGCCATCCCTATGCCTGCAGCCGTCAAGTGGAAAGGATCTCAACTTCCAGCCCCAATCTGCTAGGAAAGAGACTCTGGGTTCACATCAGAACAAAGAGAGACATGGTTAAGACATGTCAATTTGTCAAGGGATCCAGATCCAACCCCTTCGGTCGATCGAAACTGCATTTGTCGAGCGGAATCACTATTCCAATCAGACTACGGAGGTTTAGCGCTGGATTCCTGGAGCTGAAAGGTCCAGTCCAGCCTCAGCCTCAGGCTTGGGGTAATTTTACTTAGCACGCTTATGACGACATTGGCCCATCTGGATCTGTGATCAATGACCATGAGTCGTAACGGATGTTTTGTACGGACCTCGGGAACCGTTTCATACCTTTTAGACGAGCCAAAGATAGGAAGTGAAGACCCTATAATTCGGTACTTAAAGGTAAACACGCCATATTTAAGTGCTGTTTTGCGATCGAACAAATGTTGGACAGACGAAGGTCCATTCCGAGTTTCGAGCAATCCACACTGTAAATCTATCTCCAGGTGTTTTACGGCCCAAAGGGACGAGAGATCACAACCACAGGGTAAATTATGTGTTGCGTATTTAGCGTCATTTAAATCTTCTGGAACCAAAATATAAGTGAGATCACAGTACCATTGATCCCAGGCTCAAGGCGTCAAAAAGCAAAGGTCGTGCTGGGATTCGAACCCAGGTCAATCGGAAGTGATGGGAGCTCATCAAAACCGATGGTGATAACCTCTACACTACACAACCAATTGTTATTGGATGCTGGTAATATTGGCAATATATCCCAGTGATACTCGGTCCTGTGTCAAATGTCCTCAATTTACACACTTTTGCCGAAATGATAAGCGAGGCTGCAATGCGATCTATCGCATAACTGGGAGGTGCATATATATACAGGGCAGGAAAAAAAACCAAGGGTAAAAAGAAAGGTCGTGCTGGGGTTCGAACCCAGGTTGATCGGAGACGAGTAGATCTCAAAACCGATAGTGCTAACCACTACACTACACAACCTTCTGATGACTAACTGTCAGTTTGGGAAGTATATAACGCAAGGTATTTTTAATAGAACCTTGACGTCCAGGTTGAATGCGACTTTGAACCCTTGCACTATTGTGGTTCGATACCCATTGAGCTACTCAAAGATTCAGACGTAGAACACACTGGTGGCTTTCTTTTGTATTACCTTAGCGGCCGAATAACTGGTTAACTGGTTAACTAATATATACACATATCCACCACAGTCAGGATTTACCACTTTGCCGTGGTTTAAGTCTAGCCTTCACAATGTGAATTCAGACTGTACTAGACTCATGCTCCTACGGCCTCACCTCCTATCCCTGGAGCTGAAATCTTTATGGCATACTCCAAGAGCCTTCAGGCCTCTGGGTAATGGGGCGGTCGAGGGAAGGGGTTGGCTGGTAATGATTGGGTCACATCCTCGGGTACAAACTCGTAATAAAGTGCCAACAAAATATATAATCGAGAATCAGCTCTCAATCATATCTGTCTCTTATACACATCTAGATGTGTATAAGAGACAGGTTAAGTCCAGAAAGCTCCATGTTCCTGTCGATATGAGGTAGCTGCGGGATTTGAAGTTCCTG